>QFEZ01000749.1:0-111327 GCA_003316425.1 Russula lepida | reverse complement strand
TGCCAGTGAGGTCCCCGTTCAAAGTCCCAGATATATAGAGCGCGCGGAAAGGGCGAGCCACGGGCGGCACATCCCATGACTCATCTCAGACCCATAGCCAAGGAGAGGTCAAGCGCCCTTTTGGCAGTCCTGGATATGGGTCATGTGTCCAGTGTCTTCTCCCCTTAATAAATAACATAAATTCATCTTTCATCATCACAACTGTTGTGTCTAAGAAGGGCCAAGCTTGGGATTTCGGCGGTACACTTGCACTTGGTGTCGGAGATCCGATCAAAAGGATGATAAGTAAGAGGCGAAAGAGGCCCTTCGCCTGCCGATGGCTCCCCCTCGCACCTCAAAGGCGCTCCGCGCTCGCCTCAAAAAAGGATTCCCATTAGCCGACTTGAACGACTGACCTCGTCATTACATAAGCAAATTACTAGTGACGCGCTCTACCAACTGAGCTAAACGGGACTGATTGATGTGTGGATACTTGCAGATGATATAGCCTTACAATATCTTTATGCAGGCGATAATCACTGTCCCCGTCAGACCCGTCATACCATCATATTCTACCAGCTTGTCTTCCTGCTTGGGGCCCTACTTATCATCCAAGTTATCATTCTCTGCTAATTCATGTCCCACCACCGATGCGTTCATACATTGTCAGGCACTGTCAGGGAGCACCAAGAGCACCGATAATTTCGAAGCCCTTGGAAATTTGGCACACCAACAATTTTCTTCGCCCGCATTTTCAACGCCAGGACGGAGCTCCACATTCTTCCGGATCATATATCTTAACTCGCCCGTCGCAATTTGCCCATTGCCCCTACACGTCGATCGCCGGTTTTAAGATGATGTCGACGGGCCCTGACAGATCTATTCTGTCTTCTTCATCATCTGCGTGTAACCCACAGTAGCCTGCCACCAGATGACGAAACCAAGACCCAAGAATCCATGCATACACCCCCAAACGACTTCTGGAGTGACCTTGTACCTAGATAGCGCAGCCTAAGTGTATGTTCGGGTGTGCGCAGCATAGGGAACCAAATTACTGACGCCTCAAAAAATGCACCGAAGGAATACGGGATGAACCGCGGAGCTTGGAAGAGTACGGTTGATAAGACGCTGTGATACAGGCAGAGACCGAGGGCAAGGGCTCGCTTTCCGGGAAGGAATTCTGGGATATCCGCATTCGATCAGTTGCGTATGTCACGTATACGCAAAAGGAAACACGACTCACCTGGCAGAGGAAAGCAGAGCAGCGCAACAATGCAGACGCCCAGCACCAAGGTCGCGTACATCTTTTCAACCCCACGTGGCGTATTTTAAAAGGCGCCATTACATCCGGAAGTTATGGCTCACCTTCAGTACGACGAGGGTTGTGTTGTTAAGCTGGAGGAAAGGAAGGGACGTAGGTGACAAGACACCTTGGATGGCCAATGGCACTTCCATGGCGATGTGGAGTAAGAATACAGAGGAGCTGACATATTAGACGCGGTAAGGCCAGTGTGGCGGGATGACTGTGACGGTTGATAAAGTGCCAGACGTACAGAGGACTCCGCCCCGGCTGAGACATATTGTAGTCGGTCGGTGATACACTGGAGGAACAGTTGTTGGGTCGAAGGAGGGGAGGAAAAAAATTACGTGTCACAGTGACCACGGGACCAGGAACGACCCCCAAAAGGGGCAACCCGGATCTGAGATCTGCATCCTCATGGCTCGGGAATGGGATTGAGATCCGATCATTATCCGAAAGATGCTATCGTCGGTCTGAACCTGAACCCTAATAAACAAAAAAATATATCGAGTTGTGATTCCATTCCAATCAAACCGAACTGGGAGTACGAGTCATCATACAGGCAATGGCTCTTCGCCTCGGCGGTGACTGCGGTCGTTCTCCGTTGCTGAGAAAGAAGTTTCTCCGAGTAATCAACTTCTCTCTTTGGGATCTCTTGATCGACAATTTACTAAACCGCATTACCAGAGTCGTATGGGGTTCCTACACTGATCCTCCCCTTCATGCCTTTTGAAATGGCTGACGAAGCGTGCCACTTTCGCAGCATACAGTATCTGCCGCAATCTCCTCGGACACTCACGGGTTGCCTTGACTCACGGCGGCTGATAGCTAGCATGGTGCCACTGGGAACTTCGGGTTCTCGTTCAATGGGCTCAGAAGCGTAGACCGCTAGTCTGCATGACGCAAAAGGGACCGTTTTAATTAGAAGAAGTTCGGTTCTCTCGCCGCTTCGAAGTTTCTCTTTCCCTTTCAACAAGACCTTTTTTAAATTCGATGATGGATAAACGGAGCAAGCAAAAACGTAGTTGCAAGTGGCATTGGCATGATGACGGCCTTTCTCACGTTCATTCCCGGGCGTACTACAGTATATTAAATAATAACTGATAGCGGTTCACTTTGTTCGTTCGTAAGTTGCAGCTTTGGGCTTCAGAGGCACAACAGGACAGGACCACCGAACCCAGCGAAGATTAGAAAGGAGCGCGTGAAGCTACGGAGCTGGTGAGAGAGCAATCATTCTGGCCCGCCGGGGGGTGTTTCGCTCGCGTCCTCCTGATCCTTACTGTATTGCTGAGTGATGTATTTCTGTTAAAGTCGCAATGCCGTTCCGACATTAGTGCGTGAGCCCTCCGCGCACCTTCTTCAAAAGTTAACGGAGAAAAGGAAGAACCAGAAACCTGAACAACGGTTCCTCACGCCTCCCGCTCATCACGTACTTATGGCGTGCGCCACTGCCACTAGTACTCCTGTAGTAGTACTCCCGTGGCCTATCTCGCCTCATCCCCCAGGTTTTCCCTAGGACGGGTATGACGGGTGATGGTCCGCAAGACATGAATTACGTAGCGCCGGCTAAGTGATTGGCGATCCTAGTACGGCTGTGTTGTGCTGTCTGGCTAGCTGTACAGACCACGGAAAGTAAACTAAAAATAAAACAATTTCACGCCAAGTTTCGCGCGGTGGGTTTCTGCTGAGGTGGCACCGCTCGCCGGATTCGGTCCGTGATCCACGATCGATCGGACCAATAGTGACATTCCGCGGGGGAGCGGGGAGCGGATTGACTTGACAATAAACACTGATGGTGAATGTGCACGCCTGTTGACATGCATATCTTGGGTTGAATGGAACGCACAGCAGAATACAATTGGCACAGCCACAGGAAGCAGTCCTGTCTTTTGCTTTTAGTGATAGCAACTGGAATTGGGTGTCGACGAATCAAAGGTAGTAATGGCAAAGAAAAACACGAAGCCTCAACGACTTCTATGCTCTAGTCAGGCCGAACTTGAATGTGGGCGGTCCCGGGTAGCCACAGTCATCACAAGCAAAAGGTGAATGATCCCCTGATGCTACTTGATGATGATCCTTGGGGATACTTCACGATGTCGCGGCGTCGGATTGTCAAAGGTCGCCCGCGACATTGGGGGTGTCGGGGTTTATCAATGCCATGAACTATGGCCAATCAGAGCAGAGAATATGGACACGCTGAATGGTTAGATATCGTCTCATCCCTAATATTGATGTGCGGACTTGTGATGGGATCGAAATAAAATTGCGATCATCGTAGGCTGGTCGACAGTTTTAGCTAAGCCAAGCCAAGTTGGAGAACGAGATCAAGATAGATATTCGGATGCTTCGAACCGAAAGACCAGCAATAAATCGATCCCATGATTCCCGAGCCTAGTTTCGCGTGATATCGTTTCTTCGGGAAGAAGAGGAAACAACAATTATGCTCAGTGGCAGGGAAAGATCTTATCGGGCTTGCCATATGTCAGGATAACAATACAGAGAACGGGGAGAAACGGAACTGTAACCGAGAATTATTCCCTCAAAGCCGGAGAAAGGGGGAAGGACAATAGGTCAGTCGGAATCCAATACAAAGGGGAATGATCTGGAAACCGCACGAAGTTGCACGATATGTTGTCATAAACGCTACAAAAAACAAAAATTCTCTGCTTCGTCGGTGTGAACTTCGAATATACTTAATTGTTGTTACAACGCAGGGAAAGGCAGCTCCCCTCCCCTCTCCACGTGAACCGCGACCCGTAGTCGGATATGTCACTGTAAGTAAGATCAGTAGTCTTAATCTGCTCCATCCTCCTGACCATCGTCGGCATCATATGTGTTCATACTCCGTCGCCAGGGTCCAAGCTAGCAATCAATGTCGCGATCTAGATCAATAGCTCCCCCACCTTCATGCCAGATATCTTCACTGATGGAACTACGCAGGCGTCGCACCTCAGAACGGAGCGATGACATCTCATTGTCGCGTCTTGCAACCTTTTCTTTGAGCAAGCAGACGTAGTCATTGCAACACCACAGAAGTTGTAACTTTTGCTGATGCTCCGATTTGGTCCATCTGCGTTGCCCCTGGGTGGCCCGCGGGGGGGCATGGCCCCTCAGAGGATTGGCTCGTCGGGATAACCGTCTTCACTCGGCAATGGACCCCAGGTAGAGGGAGTGGGCGTATCAAAAAGAAAATCTTTGGGATGTAAGGTGGTATCGGCGATGGAGGGAATAGTATCGCGGTGGGCGCCCGATTCACCATTTACGGGCACATTCTGGGTCGATCTGGCCCTTTTCTTGACGCTTTCGCGAGCCTTCTTGTCCCTCCGCCTTTCGCGCTTCATGTCGTCCGCTGACTCGACAGAGGTATAGCGGGGAACGCCGTTCAGAAGGCTTGTGAGCATGTCCCTGGCTGGTCTTGGGTCAAAATCGCCCGATGGCACGGAAGTAGTGGTGCGACGACGACGATTATAGGGATGAAGTGGAGGGAGGATAACAGCCATTTAAAGGAGCAGAGGGAGTGAGTGGAAAGCGTGTATGTATACCCCAGTTGTTGGCCGTGAAATTCCTGTCGGGATACCGTTCCCAGACAGGCACTAAAGTCCCACGATCATACATGTGATAACGCACACGCTCACTGGCACATATCTATCATAGGTGATATCATGGTTAGTGTAGGTACTATAAGGACCCTCTATACTCCCATCTCCCATCTCCTGTGCGACTCAAGATTCCTACACCCTGCCACACAACCTTCTCTTGTTCTCAACAAGTTAACAACACAATGGAGCGATCATTGCCCATCTTCCCACTTCCTCTCCCGTCCAATGCACCTCCTGATTAATTTGGTTGGGAAGAACATGACATGTCACTTACATCGACAAGCACAGCCTGCAACATGGGAATAGATCAACGAGATATGTTCCTGGGAATGCGACGCTGCATCATCTGTGGCGAGGACAGTGATGGTGTCCTTCAGCACTATCATATCATCGGGCAATCGGAACGTGGTCTAGTGGGTTGAACAGATATTTGTGGCTGCTGTGGCTAAATTGAGAACAGTGGAACAATCTCAAAACCCGCGGTTGGATCCCAGCTCTGGCAAAAGGCCATCCCACCCATGAGCCACGAAACGGGATGCTACTGTGTGCCCTTCATCATGCCTTCTTCAAAAGATATGCCTTCTATATACGTTATGATCCTGAAGTGAGTGAATTCTTCTTGGTTTGGGTGGAATACTCAGGGGAAATAGAGTCGTAGGTTCATATTGATTAACTACTCCAATACTCTCGACAAGCAACATCGTCATGTACCTTTCCCATCCTTGTTCATCATCCACGAGATGCGTGTGCGTGGATTCCACCCCTTCCAACCTATTGCACCATCTATCCCCGTAGACTGCCCTTGGCAAGACTGGATCCCATCAGATGGCGTGTTTGACAATGACTCGGAATCCTTCAGACGTGATAAGCCTGCAGGTGGCAGCGACAATGGGAATTTCTCTGGGCCGACACAATTCCAAAGCCAGTCTACAATGCAGGCTACTTCATCTGGTGAAAGGACCTTGCCACCATTGAACACAGATACCATTGCCACCATCCTTGCTGAAACTCGTGCCTCGAACTCATGGAAAGCATGTGTAATGGAGGGCACGAGCTGGGATGGGACTGCAGAGGAGAACATGCCTCCTCTATCGGCATTGACCATCAATTCTAATTTGGCGATTTAAATATCAATCCCTTCCCAGTGTAAAATATTTCCGTACTCTCGTATCGTCCTTTGGATTGCCGCTCCCGTTCTTATCCCTAAAAGCGCATAATCATTGTTATTTGTCGAGGATAGGAAATCCTGGAGGCATAACAATGGGTATCCGGATATTGTATTGTATCGTACTGTGCCTCCTTCAGACATCGAGGGGCAGAAATAGTTTGCAATATAGCAGTCAATTTAATTCAGAATATCTCAGCATACGACTCAAGGACAAATGGCATTGTTACTCTGGTTGAGAAGTCGAATGACTCCATTTCTACACGTCCACTTTCCCTGTCTTAGGGGTCTTCCCATTTTTTACTTTTACTCTTACTTTTCTCTCTTTCCTCTCTTTGGCTTACACGCAGCGCCGTCCAGGCCAAACCGCCACAGGCCAATCAGGTCAGTCGGGATCCCACACAAAGGGTAATTATCTGGAAACCGCACAAGGTCGCACGATATGTTTGTCATGAACGCTACAAAAACAAAAATTCTTTGCTTCGTCGGTGTGAACTTCGAATATACTTAATTGTTGTTACAACGCCGGGAAAGGCAGCTCCCCTCCCCCCCCTCCCCAACGAACCGCGACTCGCAGTCGGATATGTCACTGTAAGTAAGATCAGTAGTCCTAATCTGCTCCATCATCCTCCCCATCGTCGGCATCGTATGTATTCATACTCCGTCGCCAGGGTCCAAGCTCGCCAAAATCAATGTCGCGATCTAGATCAATAGCTCCCCCACCTTCATGCCAGATATCTTCGCTGATGAAACTACGCAGGCGTCGCACCTCAGAACGGAGCAATGACATCTCATTGTCGCGTTTTGCGACCTTTTCTTTGAGCAAGCGGACGTAGTCATTGCCACACCGCAGAAGTTGTAACTTGCTGATGCTCCGATTTGGTCCATCTGCGTTGCCCCTGGGTGGCCCGCGGGGGGGCATGGCCCCTGGGAGGATTGGCTCATCGGGATAGCCGTCTTCACTCGGCAATGGGATAGGAGGAAGCAATGTGCGTAGTTCGTCGAACGTCGTCTTCAGTGAGTCGCGACGTTTCTGCTCCGCGGCCTTATGCGACGTCTTACGAAGGACAGGCGATGGTAGGGAAGACGGGGTGATAGAATTAGAGGTATACATATTTCCGGCTAATCCAAGAAAATTCAGCGCTCAGCGGGAGGGAGTAGCAAAGCACTAATTACCGGGCAATATGGGTTTTAGACTTGGGCTGACAAGTGTAACCCCGTTGCCTTTTTTGGTAGTAGGAGTAGCGTCTCTCCCGCGGGTGGCAGATTTTCCTCTGCCGTCACTTTTTACGGCGTCTGTCGGGGGCGCAAGGCCGCTGTTCATGCCCAGCCCTCCAAGATTCATAATGCTGGCGGGGGTGACGGGTGTCATATGTCCACTAGTACTCACGGATGATGATGGGTTCGCGACGGGCACATTTACGGAGGAAGATGATGCATTGATCTCTGGCTGGGCAAGAGATACTGGTGGCCCTGGTGGTGGCATTGACAGATCCACTGGTGACGGTGTGTCTCCGGGTACATCGACACTAGCGCTATTCTTGTGCCCGCCTGCACGTGATGAGCGTAGAAGCGGAGTCGAGGATGCGGATTTTGTGCCGCGCCGTGCGCGCGGCTTCGTGGAGTTCGGGGTGGATGGCACCCGCGGCATGGGTGACGGACGCCGTCGCGCCACTTTTGTCTGCTCATCCTCAGGTGGTGACGCAGTACGCTTGTTACGTCGGGCCTGATGAGAAGCATCGGGCTTATAGGCGTCCATCCAAGGACTTAGAGGCGAAAGATCGAAGTCTAAATCTCCGGGAGATGGAAGTGGTATTGGGGGCGATGTGTCGAAGACAACGTTGGCCGGCGCAGAGGCAGTACCATGCGAGGCCGGCATATGATGAGGGAGGTGCATATCTGGAAGGGGCTGTGGCTGATTGTTCGTTCTAAACTGCGAGGTATCTTCGACATAACCGAGGGTGATAGGGGAGATATAGTCTGTATTTGGGCTGGATTGAGCGTGCAACTCGGCAGAGTTGACTGAGACAAATTGGTTTGCTTTCTCCTGAAGTGAGTGAATGACCGCGCTCACCAGGTGTGGGGAGACCAAGAAAGGGGTTTTGATGTTTCTGACGCTCGCTTGAGCCCTCGATGGGGGTTGACGTACTTTGACCGTTCAAGAATTCGAGCTACAAACATCGGCGATGAAGGAGTTGACGCAGGGTGAACATGTTGGAAGAGCGAGTAGCATCGGACTCACTTGTTGCTGGAGGATCTGACTTTGTAACTGCAGTTGCTGCAACTGATTAAGCTTGAGACGCTGTTCGAGTACGAGCTGAGGGCTATACTGGCCCTGGCTCATTGAGCCGGATTGCTGGCCTTGCAAACCGATGAGTTGTGTTACGAGATCAAGATTGAGAGGGACGTTGGAGTCGACCGGATTGGAAGAAGACATAGTTGATGGTGAGGGCGAAGGAAGAGCGCCACCGTACATACACGGATGGTGAGACTCATTCCCGCGGTCAGCGCCCACTTCGGCTATAAGGGCATTGTAAAAGTCCTTCTGCTGCAGTTGCGCATCTTGATGGTCCATGGTATAACGATTGTGGGGACGATGAAAGACGAAGGAGCAAAAGAAAAAAAGAAGAGGAGAGAGCGAGGAGCAGCTCGACCCACAGACCTGCCAGTCCAATTTCACTCAAATAAGTATATCCGGCGGACGGAAAATCACCGGATTAATTCATTTTTCATCTGTTTTTCTGCATCAATCTCTTTCCATGCCCCCATCATCGAGCTTGCATCAACGCTGAGCACTCTCGTCCTCGGCAGTCCTCCAGAAGAAGACAGGTCCATACTTACAGCCAGGACTCGTATGTTGACGGGCCATGATGGATCTACAGCTTATCCTTGGGGATATCGCACATTATAATACTCTTCGATAACGTTAAACCACGTCACTTTCAGCCTACATTGTGCAATCCATATCTCATCAGTGATCACTCTGGTGCAGATATGGAGTAAAAACTTACCAACTTTCATATCTCGATGCCGATCCTATCAATGAGGGAGATCTCATCGCATGGCTCTGATGATGGTCAGCCGACCAAGTCACGGGCATAATTGAGTAGAGTCGCATATCGACAAGAGAAGAAACCACCCTTGTCTGTTTCTTCAGATGCGATATATACAATGCCAATCACAAAGGTGCACATTATTCGCCGATGCTAACTGTATCCCAGTGGGGTGTCATGACAACCTGGTATTTGTCTGTAGAGGCGGCCGATCGCTTTCACTTACCTAATATCAGATGTACAACAACGAAGCGAAGTAAAACGTCTTGGTACTCATGAATGCCGAACGTGACAATCCATCTCAACAGCCAGAGTCAAAATCATCCACATGCATTCAACTGACTTTCACCTCTATTACAGCTCTAAATATTGCTGAAACGCCGTGGAGTGGCGTGAGTGAGTTCGGAAGGAAAAAGATTAGAAGAGAGAGAAAGGGTCAGCATTCAACAGAGGGGCAGGGTGTGTGTCACGGTCCGCTCCTTCGCTCGCGCTAATACCCGGCACCCTCTGAAGAGGCTGAAAGATAGAAGGGAAACGGCACAGCGGCACACAGAAGCGAAATGGGGTCTAAAAGGAATCTATTTTTCTAATTAAGGAGGAGTCAGGTTTGAATACATGACCGCAACGCCGGGGGCGATGCATGGTATTAAACTGGAAAAAAAAAACAAGGAATGAAGTGTCACTTTGGCCGACCAGACCGAGCCCGGAGCTGTCCGTACGCAGCCCACCTTACATTGCATACATCAGCATGAATAGAGCAGAATGGCTCATGACCGCCGACTCCAAGATCAGTGTGTATATTTCGAATTGCACTGAATCTATTTCAGTTCAAATTCTGCAAGACATATTTTGATGTTAATGCTTGGCGTATCATTACCATCATTGCGGAGCGGTGGGCAATAGTTATCGTCTTTGGTCCGAATGAATGGCCGCGGAGAGCACAGAAATCAAAGGCGCCAGCATCGCTGTCTTGGACCTAGGATGTAGGACAAGTGTCAAAAAAGGTAGCTTGAAGGGCGAACGAAAAGAGGGCGACGGGAGCATGCGCAAGTAGTTAATCCTAGTCGCTTGATACAGACGGGCTGGTTTTAATGGACACAATGAAGCGGTAGTTCATGACCAGAGGATAGCAAAATAGCTAGAGTCATCTGGACAGTTTCGTAGGCTCGGGAGTGTTCAGGTGCTTCAATCAAAACCTCGCGGAACAGGAAAAAATCAAGATCGCAGTCACGACTAAAAGCTGTGCCCGAGAACAAGATCGGAGAGATGAAGGCGGATCAGGGTGGGATAGCGAGCACAGCACAGACAGATGGAGCTTATGATACACCGGCAATCCTTCTTTGAATCAGAGGACGCCGGCAGTGGGTGTCTGGACTGGCCGCCTGCATACTGATGGCTAGAAAACAGAGGGAAGGGAAAGAGGCCAACCCTATTGAAATTGGATTTTGACGATATGTTCGGCCTCTTCACGATGCCAGCGAAGGGACTACAGACTACCTGAGAAAACTCAGCTAGTTACACGGGGGTGGAACGTATGCTGTGACCAAGGGCGACACTTCCTCAACAGTGGTCTGGGTGTGTACCCGTTTATCAACTAGTATGCCGATCATGAATCAAGAGTCCCCGGTTCCAGTGAGCGCTCCATCCGTATGCAAAATAAAGGCGAGTGCCAAAAATAACCCTTCTTCTACAGCCCGATAATGATGTCGCAGGCTAACTTGAAATGAAGATTAGAGGCGGACAGATTGATGTCATGAATGTCGTGCATAGAAGTCAGACGTACTAGTGTATTGAAGCAAATTTACCCGATTGTTGATCCGGATGGACAGCCACGATTCGAAAAGTCTTTGACCAAAATGAACGGGTCTCCGAATTCGATGAAATCTGTTAACACGTACCAGGTACACTTGGCGGAATTATTTCTGGGAAGAAAGGGGCTCATGTGGCTGCCACGGCTCTCCTTCTCCGCTCCGGAAAGACGTGGCGACGTTACGATCGGTCAGTTGAGCCAGTGTGTCATTCCGCGCGTCGCTCTGACGAGCAAAAATGAATAACATACCCTGTCGCAGCAATTTTTTTGATATTTAGGACCCTCATAGCTGGAAGCATTCACGCATTCTGAGCGTTGGGTAGAACAAAGCCTCTTGTAGTGCGAAACTACAGTATATGAACTTGAAGGGGTTGCCGTAAATGCCACTCCGGTAAGTTCCCGTTTCCCAGCCTGAGGTAGCAGTAGACCGTTGCGAATGCTGTTGAGACCGCGGAGCTCCACTTGGAGCTCAGCCTCAACTACAGTGAAATAGTGACAAATCACTAGGATTCTCTTGGTTGGTTGTCACTCATTGAGAAGGTTACGTGAGATGATGCCCGCTTAGGCATCCATTGCTTGATCAGAGCACGAGCGCTGCTCGTCATGTCCACGTAAAACGAATGACGACAACGGTTAATTGATGAGCACTGAAGGACCCCATTTGCTCACGAGAGAAACGATGAACAGCAACTGAGTGACAGCTTACCGCGGCTCACCATACGCTCAGGTACACCTTAGCTAGCTTACGTAGCGTAGTTGGCCGCAAATATCACGTTCTCACCCGCGGAAAATTCCCAAAAACGAGAATTTCATCAGACGATTTTGAAATGAGGCATTTTCTGCTGCCGCGAACACCACCGAGAACGAGAACCAGTGATCCAGACGCTCTATAAACCGAAATGCGCATCGATTGACTGCCCATCAGAGAACTCGTGCGCGTGCGATAATAGTACGACCGCGATTCACAACCCACAAAATTTGCACCTATTCCCATTCAGCACCAAGCAATTAATGACGAAGCTTTTATCTCCTTGTAGGCGAGTTAATAGAGCCTTGTAACGCAAATCCTGCAAAAACAATAGTTATGAGCGAGACACAACGGGACCGTCCCATGATGGGCTGCGAGCGCTTCATCAACGAAAGGCCAGTTCGAGAACTGGACCCACAAAAAACACGGTCTTAGCGCGATAAAACGGTTTTGAGTCGATGTCGAGCAAGGCGAGTGTGGCAGCAAAAAGCGGTGATGAGAGAATCGACGCGGGGAGGAGCGATAGCACACAAGTCGAGATGGAAGAGAATACAGCTCTCTGATGATTCGGAGATGACGAGACTGTTTAAATACAGAAGGATCCTTTGTATTACAAGTAGTGTATAGTGTAGCGCGGCGGACCACGCTGGTGAGTTCGAAAGGAGAGAGATGGGTCTTTAACAAAGGGGCAGGTGTGTGTCGGCTCGTTCGCTCGCGCTAACACCCAGCACCCTCAGGCTGAAGAGGCTGAAAGACAGAAAGGAAATGGCGCAGTACACACAGAAGCGAAAAATGGGGGAAAAGTAGTCTCCTTTTGTAACCATGGAGAAGTCAGGTTTAAATACAAGACTGCAACGCCGGAGGCGATGCATGGTGTTAAACTGAAAATAGAAAGACAAGGAATGGAGTGTCACTTTGGCCGACCAGACCGAGCCCGCAGCTGTTCGTACGAGCGCAGCCACGCAGCCCACCTTACAATAGTATGGAGTGAGGTCTTTGAGTATTGAGGCGCAGTCTGGGTGAACAATAAGAGGGTCGGAAATAAAGTAAGCGAGGGGGAGAGAGCCTTTAGGCTCGTCGCGTTTGATGACACGGGATAAGTGATCGTACTAGGTATAAAAGACGAGAAAAAAGTGTTAGTAATGTTGAAAAAAAGGTGAAAGAGACTCATGGTTTGGAAACAGGTACTTTGAGCGGGTATTGACAGCGCGCGCACTTTGCTGAAAGAGAATAGGCACATGCTGTGTAATAAGGTGTCAAGCGGAAATGGAGAGGTAGAAGTACAAAGAGAAATGAGGCGAACAAGGGAACACGAGATGCAGGCGCGAGGCCCACGGGAATCCAAAAATTGAGCAGGCCCACACGAGGTGAGCCCATGAGGCGAAGCGGTGCACCGGAGCATGCTGTGAGCACAAGCTGCAGCGCGAGAAATCCGCCAGGTCTGGTATGTGCTAGACCTTGGTCGTAAGTGTGCTCCCAATGGTGAAATCGACAACGACGTCATTCCCTCTGAGGCATTTAGAGAAGCCTAGCTTACCGCGTGCCTCCGACCACTCTGAGGCGGTTAGCCACACGCCGACTTGAATGTCAAGCCTCCAAAGTAAAAGGCACCAATACGCCGAGAGGTAACGGAATGGATGCACTTCCGCTGGCAGAGCGCTGACAGAAATCACGGAAACAAACCAACCTATTGAAAGCTACGCCAATATTGATCCGTAAGAATAATGATGAACGTTGTGAACGAGGAAAATGTAACGCCGTGACGGGGCCTAAGGATTATCCATTGTGTGGCTAAATGGGGAAAGTGAGATGATACGTTGAAGAACTGGGCAGGAAGCCTGGGAGAGCAAGCAGATGCGACGAATGGCTCAAAGTCGAAGATAATGTTATCAGGGATGTCTACGCGATGGACTGATATTGGCGGGTACGAATATGTCGGACGGTCAGGAGACAACAGGCCGTATAACACGTGTTCAGGGGCATTGTCTGGATCCTGCACAAACCATCAGTGGGGATAATCATTGCCGTCGATTTTAAGGTTGTTATAGTTGACAGGTTGGTATCGGTACGGACAGCCAGCGGAAGAAATTCGCTGCTGCCGGATGTGGGGCAGTGTTCGCTTCTAACCTCGGATCAACGAGTGGCTGTTCACGATGGTGAAACCGTGACTGCAGATCACACTGCCCAGTTGACACGGAGACCGCATTACTTCGGACAATCACAATTAATACAAGGGTAATGCTCTGGTCTTCTATCTTTGACTAATTTGACTAGTTGACAACTTCAGCGGGGAAAACATTCTCTGGGGCCTATTAGGAAACGATCTCCCCGGAGCGAACCTGAAAGAAATCATATCAGGAAGGCTTTTCAAGGGTGTCCATTTATGCTAACCTCCTTGCCTGTCTTCTTGATGACGGCGAGGACATCATCGTAAGGGATGGTTCCTGTGACCAAAACTGCCTGCTTTTCGAGGTTAACATCGTATGAAGAAACTGGCTTAAAGTTATTTATCGTCAACCTAAGCGGTGTATTGTACTCACTGCCAGTGCCATTATCCTGGTTCCTCTTGAGGGCGCGTGTCACCGCACCGGAGCAACCGCCGCAGGTCATCTGCAGACGCTAAGCGATGTGAGAATGCATTAAGTATACCAAGGCTACCTTGACATCGAATTTGTAGGTATGCTCAGTGTCAGCCTACATATGGGTCAGAATTCATGGGTGATGCCAGCAACAACAGCTAAACGGAACCATTTGAGTATCTATGTGAGAAGACAATCTGAGACAGCATATGAGTGAGCACGGAGTCGAGTTGCTTGGCACCTACTAATCGGATTATTTGGGAGGAAAGAGAGGGAGAAAGATGATGTGGGTAGTTCGTAAGAATGATGAGGCATTTAAGTGCTGACGCTGACTTGACTGTAAATTAGTCATCTGGTCATCTGTTCGTCTCTAAAGTCACATGACACCTGAGCACAGCCTCTGAACAGCCGCTCACTCATTGCCTCTGCCTATCATTCTCTTTATCTGGGTCGCTATATCTCCCCTGACGTTTTGATGAGTGGACCGACGAGAGCAGGCTCCGCGCGACTGAATGCCTATCATGGGACGAAGCGTCATCTCATAGGAACGACTGCCAGTCAAGTTGCGCCTGCTTGGAGGACATCAAGCGGAATAGGTGGTCCTGCTGCTACCAACGGAGGCACATCACCTCTTTTGAAGAAGGGTTTGCAGCGTGGAAGTAAAATATTACTCAGTAACTTGCCTATGGATGTGGCCGAGACTGAGATCGAGGTGGGTATACAGCTGCTTCCCCATGCAAAAACCCTCATTACTTGTAGGAGCTGTTCAAGAGAACGATTGGACCTGTGAGGGACATTTTTATCATCTACAACAGCCAAGCACGATCGAAAGGAATGGCCGTCGTCACTTTTCACCGTCCAGCGGACGCTGGAGTGGCACGGTCAAAGTATAATGGCAAGGTGATCGATGGGAGTACGTCCTTCTCTGCATATCTCGCTTCTGTCTCTGATTACGCGTCACCATAACTAGAGCACAAACTTAAAATTGAATTAGTGACAGACGGCGACGAAGTCCCAGTACAGACGGCGAAAGAGCAGGCCACTACCCCTCCTTCCCTAATATCCCGTCTTGCCAGTCCTCTTATTCAAGTGGCCTCGAAACAGGTGGCAACCAATCCAGCTGCTATTCACATCCCGTATGTCTCCGGTTGAAGCTTCATTTCGCGAGTGTGCCGTGTGGCGGCGAGAGCTTACATTACTCATCACCATCAGACAGCTTCCAGTAAAGAAGAGAAGCGTGACCCCCATTGTCGTTTCAGCTCCTCGAAAGCGCACCAAGAAAGGTCCTAAGCGCGTCAAGAAATCTCTTGCTCAGCTAGACCAAGAGATGGAAGAGTATCGGGCATCTGCGACAAACGGAAACGACGCGTAAACTCAAGGGATCATGCTTGGTTGCTTCACACTGTGCAGACACTCGAGGTACTTTCAAAAGTCGGATTGTCCGCTGTACATTTACAAGCTGTTGCCGATCTTATTGACCCCGGCCAAATCAACTCACTGTACGTTGTCGATACTACGACGCTGGCCCAACCGTGCGTATCTGACCTCGTATATGCTTGTTCCTGTTCTTCTGAGGACTCTTTTCGTACTGTATATTCTGACGTATAGTAGGTCCTTGTCATGATGGGTGTGGTAGGATAGATTGTATTCGCTCGGGAGGTGTGACCCTGGGGTAGGGTTAGGGCAAATAGACTCGGCTCTGTTCCAGTTTGTTCTGCTACGTGATCAATAGCAGCGATGGTTGCACCACTTTACACAACTGCATCTGGCCTCCTTTTCCATGCGGGGAAAATCCTCGTAGTTACGGTCGGACTGCCTGCTCGTGGCAAGACCCACATTTCCAGGGCCCTTGAACGGTATCTTCGATGGGCAGGGATAAAAACACAAGTAGTTTCTCTCGGTGACTACAGGCGCAAGACATTAGGGGGGGCCCAGAAGCTTCCCTCTGACTATTTCACACTCGGTGCGTGGCCGATCGATCACAGGCGTTGCACTATGTTGACGCCACCAAACCTAGGGAATAAGAGCCCTGAGACCATAGAATTGCGCCAGAGCGTTCTGGACGGTTGTGAGCAGCTCATCTGGGATTTCTTCAGCGCCGGGGGCCAGTGCGTTATCTACGACGCGAATAACGGGCGCCGTGAACAACGGCAAAGAGTCTTAACGAAGTTTGGCAAGGAGGGCATACACGTTGTGATCCTAGGTTGTCACTACTGCGTTTGGTTTCATTGCTCCTCCTTTTCATTGACCTTTCCCGTTGTAGAATCGATCTGTGACGACCCGGCTGTTATAGAACGTAACATTCGTAGTGTGAAGATTTCTTCACCGGATGCACGTCCCCGTCCCGTTTTCTTCTCTTTGCACTCCTGTTGATACCGTGAATTAGTACCGTGGCTGGGATCCAAACCTGGCGGTGCAAGATTACTACAGCCGTATAAGGGACCATGAAAAGCACTACGAAACCGTGGATGAGCTCGATGTGCCGTCCATCCGGATCATTAACGTGTGTTTCCATCGCCCCGCTCGATGCATCTCTCCTCCACTCATTGGTCAAACTTAGGTTGGGGAGAAGATCATGGTCAATGTGAGTTTATTCTATGGTCTTCTTTCATTTCCATCTGCTCATGTTAGCAATCTTAGAATGTCCGAGGCTACCTACAGGTAACATATCCAAAAGGTGTCCCACGCGCAGCTTATTGCGTCTTAGTCAAGGATCATTTTCTTCTTGATGAACATTCACAACCGATATCGTACCATCTACTTTGCACGCGTATGACTTCCAGCCTCTTACCTGCCGCCTTACTTGACTCATGCCCTCGTTCAGTCCGGGCACTCGTTACATGAGCATTCCTACAAGATTGACGCTGATCTCTCAGAGATCGGATGGGAATATGCCGAACAATTGAAAAAATTTGTCCTTGAGCGTCGCGCAAAGGCGTTGAAGGAACGTGGACTTGACCCCAAAACAAGCCGTCTTATGGTCCGTTCGTTCTGCATTATTTGGACCCTGTGGCTCATCCGTTGTCTAGATCTGGACTTCCGCCCGTCGTCGTTCACACCATACCGCGTGGCCATTCATGGCCGCGGCTGACCCTAAACAGCCATGGGGGGCTCAATGCAAAGTCAAGGTTATTGAGAAGCCACAAATGTCCGAAATCAACCCCGGTGTCTGGGATGGACTCACTGTCGCAGACGCAAAGCGAGAATACCCCGAGGAATGGGAGCGCTTCGTCAAAGAGCCATATACCTTCCGTGCGCCGCGTGCGGAAAGCTATCATGATCTCAGTGGTACGTTCTTCATTTCCGTATTTTTGTAGCATCTGTCATTGAATCATCCTTCCTCCCTCCCTCCATTCATCTCACCCCTCCACGTCCATAAAGTCCGATTGGAGCCGACGTTGGTTGAACTGGAGCGTGAACAAGAAGACTTGCTAATTATTGGGCACGCATCCGTCATCCGCTGCTTGCTCGCATACCTGATCGGTTTGCCGCCATCCGAAATACCCGCAATCGAGGTTGCACGCGGAGACCTAATCGAGGTCGTCCCTGCGTCTTACGGCGTGCATAGTCAAGCCTATCATTTCTGGGATGGCCCTGGTCGTACGCACGGTGAAGGCGAAGGAGCCTACGAGGATCGTGATCCGAACAACTTTTACGAGAACTATGCCGAGGATACGCGGGAGAAGAAACACAGGGTTGGCTGGGCATAAGTTTGCTGTACTATTATCACGTCTTGGGGGTCTGTTTTCTATAGTTAGGGTGATCGTCGCACTCACTCTGCTAATAAATGAATGTTGTACATGTCCAAAACTACACATTTTTTCTCATTTGTAGACCCTTCGTGGGGCCTGGGCCTACATCTCCCCCGGCCTGGGCTGTCACCTAGAAAGAGTAAGCTTTGATGAGAAGAGTCTTTCCAATTTCCAACAACGCTTCGTTTCTGGCCGGGTTTAACATTTTCCCCTGCCTTGTGTTCACCACTCGTGAACCGGAAGCTACATGAGCGCTGAGCGAGGACAAACAGACAATGACATGTGGCGTGGCATGCTGGTTCCACGGTCCGTGATGAGACGGTCCGCCGTTTGCGTCGCGGCCACGTGGCGCGTGTTGAGAGCACGAAACGCAAACCAGCACTCGCGTAAGTTGACGACGCTGACGAGGATGCCAGCGACATACAGCATGCGACGTACGCGGTGTATGCGCTGCGCAAGAAAAAGCGTTTAGCACACTTGCATACTAATAGGGCAAAAAACAAATCAAAAAGCAACTAAAGGCAGTGGCCCTATGACTTTGTGCTGGGAATCGATCGCTGCTTAACGCGAGACGCGCAGTATCATAGTACCACTTTTGGCTGACAAGGCTATACGGATTCGAAATGAGGTGGTGCCCCCCCCCTTTCGAACGAAGTATTTCTGTGATCTGTGGAGAAGGGAAAGATCCCCGTCGTCGTTGGTCATGTGGTGTGGTGTCCAAGGAGAAAAGGGGGGTTGGACTGAGAGGAGGGCGCAATCGAGCCGCACTATCACGCCCGCAGTCGAGCCTGAATAGTACTCAGGGACACACGGAGTTGGCAGTAAGGTACAAGGGTGAGGCAATTGCTTTTTTTGAACATCGTTCCATGGAAGCCTGTCAACCCCCCACAATCACCGCCACACAGCCTCTCATGAGAATGTTCTGTGTTATGTGTGTGGGGGAGAAGGGGAGGTAAGTTGAATGGGGTTTATACGCCGATGACTCTACGCACTGTGAAATGAGGCAATGGAGTGAGCGCCGATGAGATCAAGCCTTGCTGAGATGGGGTTGGCAAGTGACTCAAGGGAGTTGGTTGCTACGTTCCTCTCTCCGCGGCTTACAGGAAGAAAGGGTATCCATTCGAGACATCGATATGGCGGTGTTGGAGTGCAGGCCGTCTCCGCCATCGAACGAGGAATCAACGCTCAACACATACCTACGCAACCTGAATGATGAATGCTATCGAAATGAATCTCACCTGTTAAGGACTCCCGTCAACTATAGGGAGGGGGTTTTATGATCGAGGCGCAGCGTAGTACATCAAAACGTGTCGCATGAGATGGGCTGTCGTCAAGAAACGAGGTTCAATAGGTCGATGTTGGAGGGACACTGTATGGGATCGATGGAGATGGACATGCGAAGAGGAGCTTACATTGGTGTTTATGAAGCCGTCAATAGAGGAGGTAAAAGCGCCCGCGAAGAGCTGCAGGTGACCAGAAACAAAGGAATGCCTCGCGCGAGCGAGATGCAGAAAAGCCAGCGCATTGCTGCGGTGCGGTGCACACGCACACTCAACAAACAAACCTGAAAAGGCGAGGATGTGTTCTATCCTTCTAAAGATACAGCGGTCGCGCACAGAACTGAAAAACGTGGATCATATTACTTGAAATGCAGAACATGAAGCTTGAAGAGGCTGGTTGGTATTTAGCCTGACCGCCCAGCTGAGATCGCCTCCGTGCAACGGGAAAGGGTGGTGGATGATTAAGTTCGACCGACGTGCCTTGGGCGCGCACACTGGCACACTGGCACCATGAGGCCCCAGCAAATAAATAAACAATGTGATTCCGGCAATTGGCGCGACTTCGACCCCGAGAGTGACGAGGTACGATACCGACTAGAAACGAAAATGTACGTCAACAAAATCGGGATCATGTGGACGGATCGCGTATGGCAGCAACTTACATCTTGTGGATGAGGAGCTAGATTACTGAAGGCAGATGGACCCAGAAAAGGAAGCCGTATAGTCTATGGTAGCGGTATCAAATGATGTGGCCACCGAGTTCGCTGCAAGACGAAGCCCGTCAGCCCATCATCGCGGTACACATTGCACCTCTCGTGTTCACATACTGACGGATATTGCTCGCGCTTCGCCGTATTAACCTTAATAATACCCTTGCGAAGTCTGCGCCAATTCTGGCATGGACACCAAGTCGGACTCAGACGCCTGCACCGCGCTGAGATTGTGATGTGGCCCACATGCTATCGTCCCTGCTAAACCGAAGACACTCCACACAAGTTGCCCAATACCAAAAAAGGTGCTAGCTACCATGGGGAACATGATATAGAAGATCGCCTCAGGACTCGGACGGGGATTAGCCACAAAGAATGAATGAAGCGGCAATGGCGTAACCGATCCAAAGGCAGAGTCATACCTACCACAGTGCCAACATGAAAGGCCGAGTTGAGTCAATCATCTAATAGCAATATACATGACGCAAAAGTTAATTGTTCGATTCAAACAGAAACGACCATGTGGTACACGTACGAAGCCACAAAGCTCGTTGTGTCTCATATTTGTTTCTCAGATCTGACGAACAACTCTATAAGTCGGGGAGTTAAAGTGGAAACAGGCACCAAATAAATGGAGCAATCGATGCTACTGTGAATAGGCGTTGCGACCAGACAACGACTTGTGATGGGGGAGTCCAAGCTTGGCCAGGAACAGGAGGCCATAGATGTCCATGGTAACCTCGTTCGACGACAGACCGTATTGAACGGGCGATTCAAGTGCCAAACCTTTCAGCGAGGAAGTGAAATCGTGGGAATTTTCCGCTGGCGAGTCTTCGAAGGTCGTACAGCCGAGATAAACGAACCTACTCACCTTCCTGTTTTGGACAGCTTTCTCTGGCATCAATCGTGTTCTGGAAAACCCTTCACAGTATTGTGAACAATATACCCAGCCTGTCAACTGGTAGTGGATGTAGCACAGACAAATGTGAATGCTTGAGGCACACGCAGCAGATGTGGAAAGGATACGTGTTGCAAATGGTGAAAGACAAGGATAAGAGATTAGAAAAAGATGAGATAGATGCGATCACAAGATGCGAATAAATAAATGAATGCTCCAGGCTGGGTCTTCAATGAGGGAGAGGGAGAGAAGAAACGGGAAAACAATGTGCAACATAGCAGAATGCGACCAAGATCCAATCCAAAAAAAAAAGCAGGGCTTCAGTAAGGGGTGTGAATAATCTTGCGATCATAGAGTGGCCGTAAGAATCAGGGTATCAGTTACGATTGATGAGCGCGACGGTTAGGGATCGAATTTGATGTCTCCAAAAATGTCGAGATGGGAGGCTACGCGGAGCTTTGAAGATGGTGATGGAGAAGTGAATGTGAAGGCAGCGTAAATTTGTTTCCGTTCTGGGGTCGAAAATAAGGCCTCTTCGTTAGCAATGTCAGCCATTTTTGGTGAGACTGAGCCCGCCAATGGCTTGAATGAGGAGATCCCACTATCTTCGCTGCGGCTTGACTTCTGTCGAGACCCGTCAATATGGGAGAATGACAACAAACACCACTTCCTTTACCTTTGGGGAAAGCACGCGAGCGATGCCGGTTCGTGATTCAGCAGAGGAAAGAGATACTTGATCGAAGGCGTGTGAAACATCGGCGAGAGGTGAAACAGTCAGGTCATAGCATTTGGAGTCAACTTCGGCTTGCGTGACATTGCCCCGACAAGGCTGCTCAGGTTCTACAGACTCCTCAACTTTGGAAAGGTCGAGTGCCCCTAGATTAGTGACCCTACCGCCGTTGAGAGTCTTGGATGAGGACGCGGTAGTCTTGCGTTTCCTGTTGTCTGAGTCTCGCGACTTTTTGGTGGTCGAAGGAATGTGCAGTTTGGTAGCAAGAACACCATTCTTACGCTTCTTTGATTGAGAATCTGCAGCTGCAGCGGAACGAGCGCCCGTTACGGGATGAAGGTTCTCTTTCTCAGCCGTGGTCACCGGGAGGGTGGAGAGACCAAGAATGGTAGGTTCAACTGAGCGTGATACGTCAGACTTGATAGTGGGCAAGGGCTCGGAAGGGTCATCTTGAAAGACTACAAATGCGCGAGTAGCCATGTTCTGTTCGTAACGGATGTTGGATAAACTGTTCGTGAAACTTGACGTGAGTGGCGTGTAGTAAGGAAGGGCCGAGAGTGAGAAATGATGGAGAGGAGGCGGTGCCGGAGATCAGGGTGAGAGAAAAAAAAAGCTGTGATGATGAATGAACACGATGAGGAGGTGAGGATTGCCCCGCCCAGGCCCGGCTCTTTAACAACTTCCCTCGGTTCAAACTCCGAACAACTGGGCGATCTCCTTTTTAGGAAGTCATTTCCATCTCGACGCGTGACACGCGTCTGAGTCACGTGTTTTGAAGAGCCGAGGACGGGTCACGGTCTCGGGAACGTGTTCACCATGCCCAGCACATCGGAAAACAATAGCCCTGTCAAAACCTCTCATTAGGGCCCAGCTAACTTGATTTGTGACCTTCCGTGATGTAGGTGTGACGTCTGATCCCTTATCGCCTCCTAGTGCCGTCACCTCGTGCTCTGTTTCGTAATGGGGTACTCATCCCTTGCGTAGTGGGCGGCGGATGCTACGAACCTAATCACCACCAACATCCACTTTCTAAGGTTGTGGAGCCTCGCTCTACTCTTCCTATCCATTCTTTCGGCCTCCGAAGGCTATTATCGGGTCGAGACAGGAAGCATTGTGGCGCACTGCGGCCAGCTGCACAGTATCGGTGTGTATATGCCAACTACTTATCTCTCACGGCTATGTCAATGACGTTAGCAAGATTGAGTTCAATTAATACCACCATTTGATGGATGACCAGCATTGGTGACCAGCATTGGTCAGGACGAGCTATAGAGCTCAGTTTCAGGGTGCGCTCGGGCTGTTCATCCAAGGCGCGTTGATCGACCAACAACCAACCTAAACCGCCTGCTGAAGCCGAATATTAGTCACATTCCCAAGGGTGCGATCGGCGGCGAGTGGAGACATTCACTGCGGCATTCTCAATCTGGGCCTCCACACATAACCCCTTACCTCGGCTTCCTGGGCATGGGCTCATGTATTTTTCATCCTGACAACACAGCGGGGACACGTCTTGTAGGCTCACCATAGCCTTACCATTCTTCGGAATCCTCGTGTCGCTAGCGAGTCCTCGGAAGGGAAGGGTATAAATAAGGGGATTAGCTGATCATCACAGAGGGGTTTGCCACCACAGGGCAAGGTTGTGCCTGAGGCACTCCTATGATGGATCTCTCTAACATTGGCCCGGAAATCTGTCAACTGTCAACTATAGGTCAGATCCAGGAGTCTAGATTCAATAGAACCCCCCGCTGGATCTTGTGCAAAGTAAACGTGGTTGGCTCATGTTGTACACACGCCGCAGTCGTCCCGGTGCCGCACGGCCTCGCACGGCCCACGTAAAAGTACCAGACCTTCTTCAATCCTTTCTTGCATCATTCCCCCGGGCTCCTCGACTCTCGACTACTCCTTCTCTCGCCGTAAGGCATCCCACAACCACTCTCCTCGTCTAATACACCTCTTGGAGGTCTTGCAGACCCTTCCCGGCAGTATGTCGTCGAACTACCTTCCCCGTCCCCCCGCTATCGGTACCATTATCGACAATGGCACCCTCGAACTCGTGAGCGTCTTGGGTCATGGTGGTTATGGGGTTGTTTATCGCGCGGTCGACCTTCGCTCCCCTGCCCTCGATGGCCCATCTTATGCCGTTAAATGCCTCCTTCACACGCCAACACGAAACGCTGGTCGCCAACGACGGCTTCACATGCAAGAGATCGCCCTTCACCAACTTGCATCAGTTCACCCGAATGTCGTGACGCTCCATCGAGTCATTGAAGAGGAAGATTGCACCTTCATCGTCATGGATTACTGTCCTGATGGTGATCTGTTTGGCCAAATTCTGCAAAAGCGACGTTATCTTGGCCGGGACGACTTCATCAAACACGTTTTCCTCCAGCTCCTCGATGCGGTCAATTATTGCCACTCTCTAGGCATCTATCACCGCGATCTCAAGCCGGAGAACGTACTCTGCTTCAACGGGGGCCTGCGGCTTGCGATAACAGATTTTGGGCTAGCTACCACTGAGAAAGTCAGTGAGGAGTTCCGGACCGGCAGCGTGTACCACATGAGCCCTGGTACGTCACGATCGTTTCTTTGTATCTCATCAAGACGTACTAACGCATACTCAAGAATGTCAAGGTGGAAGCTTTGCCCCTAGTGGGACGTACTCGCCGCCTTACAATGACATATGGTCGCTTGGTATTATTCTTCTCAATCTCATTACTGGGCGCAATCCGTGGAAATCGGCATCGTCCTCGGATCCAACGTTTCAGGCATACCTGCAAGACCCCGCGAACTTCCTCCCGAGTGTTCTTCCGATCTCTGCCGAGGTCAACGAGATCCTTCTACGGACGCTTGACATCGACTGGCGCAACCGCATCAGCATCACTGAATTGCGACGCGCGATTAAGGGGGTAACATCATTCTACGCGGACGACGTCGTGTTTGAGGGTAGCATGGCACGGTGTTCATGGGAGGCTGGCATTGACATCACTGGCGGATCCCAGCCCGAAGACGATGGCTTCGACTTGCCTCCACATGAGCAGCAAGAGGAGGAACCGAGGTCCGGCTGGAGCAGAGACTCCAGCGCCGATATGGTCTTCGCTGCGCCATCAGGAGATAGCAGTTCATGGGTGCCCTACCCAGCGTCAGGGGCGACTTGGGGCGCGGACTCGGGCAATCGTACCGATACGCCGTCGCAAGGTTCGGCGAGTTTCCTAACTTATGACGATCAGCGGACGCCCTCATCTTCGCGCTCGATGTACTCTCCGGCTCTGTCTGGGCCGTACGTCTCCACGAGCGCGGACGAGGACTCAACTTACGTCGAAAGCTGCGAGCGGCTCAAGCCCCAGGCACTTTCCATTTCGACCGCCAGCGAACTGTACGAAGGGAGCATTGTCATGCGCTCCACCGATTCCACCACGATGCACACCGCACTTGAAAGTCCCGTGATGTACTCGCCTTTTTTCGTCTCAAGTTCAGTCTCGGTTTCTAAACCCTCCTACGCGGCACCGAATACGTTTGAAGTGGGGATCAGCAGTTTTGACGAGGACGAAGAGCGCCTTCGCGACTCGATGAGTTGGACGCGCACCTCGACATTCGACGACGAGCGCATGCATGCCGAGGAGGACCTTGTCAACGTGTCCTCGATGGACTTCAGCCCCACCGAGCAAGAACACACCATGACCGGTCACTCGCCCATCAATGGCAAGCCGTGGCCGGATTTCTACGCGATGATGATGCAACCGATGGCGATGCCACAACACCCACCACAACACCCACAGACGGCGCAGGGCGCCACACGGCTCGGACTGCCCTTTCCACTCGTACCGCTTAAATCCTCCCCCGCGACCACCACGCCTTTTCAGTCCCCTCCTTCACCATCCGCCAATGCCCGGAGGAAGCCACGCTCCTCCAGTTTCTTCAATCCCATCAGATTCGCCTTTACTCACCGCCACCCCTCTTCCGCGCCTTCCGTCCCCCCCACACGGCGTTCAGCGCCGGCCTCACCCAACCCCTTTCCCCCCATCCCAATTTCCCCCCTCCTCCCAAAATCGGCAGGTGCCGAATTTTCCCCACAGCCCAGCCCAGCGCAGGAGCACACGCGTGGACGCCGGCGTCACCGCCAACCCTTACGATCTGCACGGGACTGGCTCCTCTCCAGTAGATTTTTCATGGCCGCTGCAGCGTAGAGCGCTGCGCGTGGAGCCCATTCAATTCCCTATTTATCAATTCGCTTCTTCTCCCTATCTGAATACTCATGTACCAACTCTCGGGCATACAACTGTTTATTATCCTCAGATGAACACTGCCGCATGACACCGGTTGAAACACCCTTTCACATTCGCAGTAGAAAACAACCCTGCAACCCATCTATGTATTATGTACCATCATTGTTTTATGACAAGCACGAGGGCGGCAATGTGATGATTGTGCAGAGTGAGATGAACAAATAGATCGATCATCGAGTCCTAAGGTTGAGGAGTTTCCTGCCTCGCTCACGCTCGATCTCCTGCTTCCCGCGGACTCCTGAACCCTTGTCAAGTTTACGCCCAGGTCCACCAATGCCGTTACCCATAGCGAGGGGCGCATTTCCCGCGTGGAGCATGCGAAACAGCAATTTTATGACGTTGAGGGGATTCCGCGATCCCCATACTTTGGCGGATACGTCCTTGATCCCAGCAGCCTTGAGCACCTGGTGGATATTGGGGTTGCAGTGCAGGCCGAATCCGACCGGCCTCGGACGAAGGATGATGCGCGTCGCGCCAAGCTTGCTAGATATCTCCGTCCATATCGTACGGCCCTCGAACCGGTCCACATAGTCCATGTTCCGCACGGCCATCGCAAATGCCCGGTTCGTCGCTCGCGTGCCGTCATCGTGTTTCGCCTCACCGTAGCCCACGAGTCCATCGCCGTTGCCGGCGACGACGAGCACACCGCGACGGTGTATCTTCCCCTTGCCCGTCTGCTGCGTCACCCACCGCGTGATGAGAGGGAAACTATGGAGCTTCTCGAGCTCTTGCCGACCGAGCGACAAAACTGGCGTGTGCTCAACCTCTTCGTCTTCCCTCTCCGCCGGAAACTGTTCTTCATCCTCCGCTTCCTCCCAACCTTCCTCCCGCTTAGCTACCACCTCGTCGTCTCCATCATTTGTGTCTGTGGTTTCTGTGGTGAATAAAGATGGGTCGTTGCGAACCACTACGCGGGTTGCGAACGGGGAAAGTTTTGACGGGGGGAATTGTCTTTGGTCTGCGAGGTCGAGGAGAGGATTGGGCTTGGAGATGTCGGGGAAAGGGAGATCATCGACGATTTTGGAGGGCGCTCTTATTCGCCTTTTTGTCCGCCGCCGTGGCGTCAGGAGGGTCTCCTGGTTTACTGGTGTCGATGCTGGTGCTGCACCGTCAGTTGGCGTTTGAGCAGGCGCGTCTGAGGAAGGAGTCTTGGAAGAGTAGGCTCGTAAAAGTATGCAGTGAGTATGAGACCTGTGAAATCGAGTTGATTTTGCCAGTAGACGAGAGCTGGACATTGGCTCCTTGGTCAACCCGAATGGGCGGACGGTTTTCCAATTTATTATTTATTTATTTTCTGTCGGCTACCTCTTTCACACGCCCCATATCATACTTCACTTCTCAACTTGCCAGTGCAATGCAAAACGCGGTCATGGAACCAGAAGCAACCTCTAATTCATCTCAGTTAGTGGGCAGCAACATAGAGAACCTTTATGGTGTAATCGACAGAGACAAGTGAGCGCACGTCTTGCACGATCCTCTCCATCTAACAGATTTGACAATCCCCCGAGGAAGCGTACACGGGTTGAATCTGACAGTTCCTGAGGATGCTAGAGAGACGATAAAGCCTTGGGATGAGCGCGAGACGACAGAAAAGTTCGCAGAATCTAATGTCGACGATCAAGTCCGAGACAATACATTATCTTAACCCCCTCGACTGCCGTTAGCTAATTTTTTGATTTTCCCATATAGCTGGTTATACACGTCCCGTTCGCACAGAACGTTAGAATCAAGTCCCTGTTGTTGAAGCTCGGTGCGTTGTTTGTTTTTTTTTCTTTCTGCGCTGGATTCGAGATATCGACTGGACTGGCTCGCATAGGCAGAGGTGAAGTGACTCCGCGCCGGTTACGCGTCTACGCCAATCGTGCGAACATAATCGATTTTTCGGAGGTGGACGACGTCCAGCCAGCCTTGAACATCTCTCTACTTGAGGGAGAGACGGGCGTGACTGAATATCCACTCCGCATGGCCGCCTTCTCAAGTATCAACACACTCTCTTTGTTTTTCGTACGTAACTGGCAATCATTATCCTACAATCCATCCGAGTCCGAGTCCTGTCCTAACAAATCCATGTGTAGAGTGACGCCGTAGGTGAGGAGAACTCTCGAGTATACTACATCGGCTTCAAGGGAGAAACGAGAGTAATACGAAAAGAAGGAACCAATAAGCTCGAGATACCGGCAGCGAATGCTGCTGATGCGTCGCTAACTGATCGATTACACGAGAAGGGAGCTGCCCAGCAGCCAACCGCCAAATAGAAAAAAGAAAGAAGGATCGTCTACTCAATGTACCTTAGAACACTTACAATATCGTTGCTGTCATACTGCATGGGGTTCCCCAAATGTAGCCATACCAGCGGGCTTCTGTTTCTCCAGGGGATCATCATCCATTTCGTCGCTCGACTCCGACCCTGCAAATGAGAGGGCCAGACGCGGAACTTCCATTGTCTGAATCTGCGATCGTGTCCGGTTGCTTGGATTGAAGGTCGCGAAAACTATGGGATTTGGTATAGTGCTACCCAGATTCAGGCTCTTTGGGCGGCTGAACATGACTAGCGATTCAGTATGGAAAATATCAGACGAGTCCCACCATGGGATTCACCGTTGGTATTCCTTGATCATGCTAAGACTCCGGTAGAGGCGTGTTACGCACATGGCACTGTCATATGAGACGTGAATGGACTCGTCATCAAGGCCAATCTGAACTTCTTACATGCTAAGCACTTTGGTAAACCAGAGGCGTCAGTCGGTCCGTTGCAGTGATAAAATAAAGAATGCTGACATGATGACGAGTGAAATACCTGGGAGGATCCCGTTAGGAAACAGCGGTCAAAACGGATGGTGCGGTCACTCACTAGATTCCCAAGGTCTTGTACTGGATCGAGAAGGTATGCATAAGAAATCTTCCTCAGTGAAGTAGATCTATCAGAAAATTTCTCTCACCGCTTGGGTTGAGGGATAAAAGTACCTAGAGGATGTTGAGCTTGCGAACTAGCAAATGATAGTACCTTACAAGGAGGGGGACTTGAGCGAATATGGCCACGAGCAACCAGATCAAGCCCTATCACAATATAACAGCTATCGCACAACCGACGAAACCTATCAAAAAGAGTACTTGCATGGTGAAAGAGAAGACGTCCAAGGTAGTGATCCCGCTGACGCACAAGCCCAGTGAGCATAAAGGCGAGTAAAAATATTTCCGAGCAGAGAGTCGCCAGAGTGGTGTCTCGGTTCAATCGACTCTCACTGAGAACGCAGGTCTTCAGAGCCTTTGAATGGCGTGCTTTAGTCTGTTGAACGCTGAGGGATGGAGAAATGACCGTAGAGAGTATCAAATCATACGCACCAGAGCAATACCTAGGGATCTTCACGTGAGCAGCTCGGCAGGGTACACTAGCATGAAATCTTCGTACAGCGGATTATGAAGGCCAAATTTACCAACCAGGCGCTTATGCAAGCAGCGAGGACTCGTCTGTTTTTCTCCCATATGGCGGCTCTAAGTTCATGCTAATGATAACTGAAATACTCTTTGAGTGCAAGGCGGACACGCTCACATCTTAAGGATCAGTAGCAATGAAGCCAGTATCATCGCCAAGTATGCAGTAATCTGGGGAGGAAAAGGACAAAGGTCAAGTCTTACACAAATCCGTGATGGCATCAAATCATCCCCACAAATTCGAAATATAGCCATCCCTGTTCATAAATGATTGGTGAGATGAGCGCGTGTGAAACTCCATTTCAATTAGTAGGGCCATTAATCAAATACCTGACAGCCTATCGCACGCGTCAGGATTTTCTCGGCCAGGTTGGTGAACACGTTCAGAAGGGCGACCTGACGTATCACCACATAGACCTAATATTCGGTTACTGCGTTGAGACGAGGATTGTCCATCCAGAGAGTAAGGTCAAAAATGTAATCGGTCTGCTCACCCATACCGACCAACGATACGGCCGCTTCCTTGAGATGAAGCTCCACTCGAACCAGATCGTCGATAGAAACTCCCACCTTCGAAGGAACCTGAGTGAGGACCCGAATGACATATATCAAGGCTCACATATACACGCCGTCGAGAATATGAACGAATTTCTCCAAAGCCTCTACGTATCATAGCGGGGGATCAGCAAGGTCTGCAGGTAGGTACGTAGTTCGAGTGTAGAGCAGATTCCGTACCATGCTTGTGGACTATGGTCTTTGAGATATGGATTAGGTTCATTTGGTCGTCGTCCGCCATCGCTCAGAAGGGGACGAGAGGACTCGGAAGGTGACAGCAAAGGAGTAAAAGAGCGAAAAAGGGGGGATCTTCTCCATGCAAGGAGTAAGGGGGCTTTTTATAGTGTTGGAAGCAGCTCCGGATGCGCTCGGTTGCACTGTTGCGAGCATCAAAAAAAACGTACCCAGGGTAATGATCTCAGGGTACAATGTCTCCCTATCCTGTCTGGAACTGGACCGGACAAACGGATCATATCAAACATAATTGAATTATTGGCTTGTCACTACCCACCATTGTAACCAAGTTGGTCACCCACCCAAAAAAGGATGATTGGAGTCAAGAATTACTGCCTGGGAACATGTGGACTGACGTAGATCATCATGGAACGTTGCCAGGAGACGCGCGAATAATGTAAATGATTTAAGTGCTGAGTGTTTACTGTATGGGACGTGTGTGGGAACATTCAATTGATTATCGCTCCGCGGCAGCCGGTGCATAGCCACAATCAGGAGAATAAGCAGATAAGCGCTCAAGTCGTTGGGAAGGTCAATCTAGCCAAGAGTGGGCAATTAGTCCCTGCTTGACAGGACAGTATTGGGTGTTGTGTTTTCCCATCAATACGTTCCCGGCATCATCAGAAGGGTTCGGAAGGAAAAAGGAATTTCACTCAAGAAAAATCCTAATCATTTAGATGCTGTACCTGCCACACTGCACCGACAACTGATAACCCTTAGCGTCGCCTCCTTGTCGACGACCGGGTCGAAGATGCAACACCAGTAGCAGCCGAGCTCCCGGCTGACGTGCGTGTTTTTCTCGTCGCCTTGGGTGCGCTGGTCTTTTGTGGCGAATGGTCCGAGGAGGACGATGCGGCGCTCAAGCGTGAGCTACGCCGAGGTTTTACCGGTACATTGTCTTCCTCTGCGTCAATCGAACTTGTCCGGGACACCCGACGACGTGTCGTCCGCTTGGCAGGGGATACAGCTGGGAGCGGTGGGACGTTGTCTTCCTCTCCACTTGCGTCCTCATCAAATCCACCTGGAACCGATGTCCGCGCGGTCCTTCGTGACTTTGCCGGTCGCTGCCGTGTGGGGGGTGTAGGTGGAGAATGTGCAAATAAAGTTTGCTCCGATTGGACTGCCTCACGTTCAATACGGAATGCTCCGGGGAGTGGCGGTTCTGTTGTTTCCCTTGGGTAGGGAAGAATAGGCTCCGAACGAGGACCTGAAAACACAGACTCTGAAAATTCTGTCACAGGCATAGGTTCAGGTACTCTGGGAGGAACATCGTGCTGGTCTTCGTCATGTGATCTAGTCTCTACGCTAGGTTGCGGTACGACGTCATTCCTTTGTAAAGATGAGGTTTCAGCACGGTATTCGTCGGAAGGTATAAGATTTTGGCTGTGAAGCACGGTCTGATTGGCAACCGTGTGGCGCATTTCGCGAGAAGCATGTGGAGGGAATAGTGGTGACGACCTATGACCTCCTGATCCGGAGGAGTTCTGGAAAGGCTTACTTGCTTGAGGACCAGGCCCAAATAACCCGATCCTGGGGCCAGTCTGGGAAGATGGCTGCGGGAGAATGGGGCCATAGCTGCGCACATGGGATACGCCATTCAAACCCGGTGGAACGACACCTTCAATCCCCTTTGTGTGTGCCGGAGCAGGTAACGGGCTAACGCGCTGTACGGGAGGTCCTTCTATCGCAGGGACCCGCGGCTGGTTGTGTCCATAAATGGGCCTTCCTAACATAAATTTGGGGACGCCAGAGGTGGTAGGAAGCGCACGGGGAGGTGGTGGTATTTCTTCCCAGGACATATCCAAGTCGACCGCAGCAGTCTTGTTCTGCGCCGTCTTTGTTAGGGCTCCCAGCTTTCGTTGTCCAACTGCTCGCACCTTCTCTTCTATTTCTTGACGCTCAATAGATGGCAGCGCAGCAATCACGTCTTCGATCATTTTCCGGCGTCGTTCTGCAGCCTGAGATGCTTGAGTCCCGCGTCCGAGACGGGTGCTCGTGAATTGCTGGTCGAGCTTGATGGCCTCCACGTACTGACCCGACTGGACCAGACGCACACAAACGAGATCTTGAAGTACGGGAATGGAGGACGCCGGTAGCGCTGCTGGTGGCTCGAGGGCAAAATCGTGGAGAAGAGACTGCTCGAAGGAGGAGAGGGGGGAGACGATCAATTGTTTCAGGTGTTCTGGACGTGGGTTGGCTATGGCGAATGAGCACGCGGTTCTTTCTGAAACCTGAAACGATGATGCTTACGGGTGAAACACCACTCGAGGACCTTCCTCGTAAGACGCGTTCGTATCTCGCTTTTATCCGGGAATGTTCGTTGATATTGCAAGGCATATGTGAGGCCATCCTCGGCCAAGGCTAGGATATACATGTCCATGTCATCTGGTTCTGTCAACATTGGTTTTGCGGTACGTAGGTACTGCAGAAGAAGGCGCGTGGAGTTATCCGAAAATGAGATAGCTTGTATAATCTTGGAGGTATAATCCCGGTTGAGGCGAACGTCGCAGAGTAGAGATACTGCTCTCTGTCAGGAAAGAGTCAGATGTAGAAGGTCAGGGTAATACGGCGCGTTACGCACTTCTACATGGATTCCTGAATCAAGGTGCCAGTATGCATCGGAGAGCATAGCAAATTGCGGTGGTATACATCTGTCTTCCCTAAACCTCTCTTCTCTTCCGTCCTCGTGCCACTTGAGCAGGAAATAGATGAGGCAGTCTTTTTTCAGGGCGTCGTACGAAGAGTGTTCAATAGCGTCGAGGAGCCTGCGGAGGGACTCGGGATCGGTGGGAGGCCAAAGGGCATCTGGCTGTCGTACACCTCCAGACGAAAGGAGAATGTCAAATATGAGCAAGTCGGACAACTGGGCTCTCCGGTTCTCGATTTGATGTGGTCGAGGAGCACGCCAGGGAAAGCCGTCAGATGAAAGGTCAAAGAGAGAGATAAGGTGGGGTGTAACGTCCTAAGGAGGAGGTCAGCGGTGACGGTGAAGTGGGCTGACAACGACACTGACCATGTTCACCCAAAACACTTGGTCGGTCCAGTCTCGGGCAGCGGGCGCGTTTCGCGTTTCGAACAACGTGCCCGGCACGTGACATTCGTTTACACCTCTCTTCATTTTATTTGTATCTACGTTACAGAATAAGTGTCCCAACAGACCCACAATCCCCTCATGCCTCACTTCGAGTCTAATCAATAGCTGGACCCATTCACCTGTCGTAGGCGCGGCAATCAGTCGAGCACGGAATGGCGTGCATCACAAGGGAACCGTACCTTGTCCTTCAGTTGCCCAATGAACTGCTGGTAGCTGGGTAACACGTCCGCACGGTCCTGTATGAGTGCCGACAGAGCCCACAAGCGTAGAGGTGGTTCTCCGTCTTCCTTGACGACATACAAGTGCGGGTGGTAGACCCCACGACGCATTTCGCGTGTCTTTTGGATCACCGCGTTCACACGCTGCGAGAACGGATTGTCGAGGAGTGGAAGTGTGGTCTAGGGTCAACCCGAGTTAGTTTGATGGTTCTCCGATACTGGGTTGTTGGGAAAAATACCTTTCCGCCACGAAGCGTCTCGTAAGTCGGTAGGTCAAACACATCGATGATCAACTGAGGAACTGCATCGCGTCCGACCCACAGGAAAAGCGTCTGTCCGTCTTCGATTAAGAAGAGACCGTGCCTCTCTAGTCTTTCTGATGTAAGAGGCAGTGGCGGTGGCATGATAATGCCGTGGTCGCCAACAGTCCCAGCCTGCAAAGATGTCAATACGCTAGCACCGTCCGTTGGATGAATATTACCTCTGGCAACATGCTGTGTAATGAGTAGAACGTAGGGTGGATGTAAGGAATCAGGAGTTGCGATGGCAATGAAGTAAGTAAGGCCTGAGCGTAGGCTCTCAAGTCTGGCGGAATCTGTGCGCTTTGCCGAATACCGACATTCTTCAATAGACCCAACACCAGCACAGGTAACATTCTCAAATTCTCGCTGATAGCCAGCTGAGCGCTCGCGCCTGCACCGGCGGTCGTCATACTCGTCTTGTACGCTTGCAAAATCTCGACCAGCTTGCTCTGGACCGCGTCACGCGAATCTTCGAGCTTATGCGTAATTGTGCGTTCCACAGCCTTGTTTGCGAGTAGTGTGGCAATAGCCACTTGATCAGCGGATGCAAAGACTTCGGACAAATTCGATGTTGTCGGGTGAGCCGTCGTGATGACCCGAATGCGACGTTCGCCTATAAAACGAATCACAAAACCGCTCACACCGACATAACAAAGAAGATAAGACTGACCGTAGCAGGTTGTATGTAAGATCGCCGTTTGGAACACAACAAACGGCGCAGTTATCGTCTCTTCGATCTGGAACTCGATCGCATATGACGTGTCTTGTGGCACGGCAGGCATTGCCAGCAGGTCGGTCGAGCGTACAAAGAAGTTGCCGTGGAATGAAGACATCCGAATACCGCGCGTGGCACGCACGCGCATGACGGCTTCAAGCATTATAGGCATAGCAAGGACCTCGCCGAATTCATGCGCGAACTTTACTGCGTCTTCAGAGCGCGCAGCATTGAAAGCAGGGTAGAAATACGTCTGTCCGGATGTGTAATGAGGAAGACAAGCTGAGCACTCTGTCAGTCTACTATACCCAAATGAAGAACAAGACATTACCTAAGGTGGCAACATCTTGGTAGGCGGCACTGAACAGGAACATATCAACTGAAACCTGGGCGCGAGAGCACTCGATGGCGAAGGACTTGTAGAACGGAGATGCTGTTTGTAACAGACCGGATTCCTGTGCGAACATGAAGAACAATTCGAAGACGCAAGTTCGAACTGACCTTAGGAGTGCCTAATATTTTTGGATCTTCCCTATTCTTGAGAGCACCAGCTCCAACGCTCGGTAGACTGGAAGACAAAACGACGAGTTTGCCACCAATGGGACTCTAATGTCGAAAAAGGATTGAATTAGAGCAAGCTTTCGGTCGTGCAGGGAAACGTACGATCAGCTTGAAACCAGACTGTAGGGCTGGGCCAAGTGCGCTGCCGATTGTGTGGTTATCGGCGAACATATCATTGAGTCTGCCAAGGAGCGACTCCACTCCAGCCTTGCATTCGCTGAGATTCACAAGCAAGTCATTGGGTTTCGGCAAGAACACATCATCGACGTCGGACATGACGAGCATTGTACAATCTGGTGATTCGGCCTACACACTATTATATGCCGAAGGTGCGAGAGACATCGAACAAACTCACCGACGTCGAAAAGAAGTAGACAGATGTATCGTAGGCAATAAATGCGACTTTGGTGCGCTGATCCTCATTGGGTAGTCGATCCAAGTTCTCAAGAATTGTTCGGGTTGCAGTGGCCACCATGCCTTTTTCTTGTGAGCTATCGAGAAACGTCCGAAATTGGGCTGCGTACCGGACTGAATAGCACTATGGCTCACGTCGATAAGGAAGATATAGACAGCCGGCTGGGGTGCGCGGACCATGTATTCGGTCGGTGCCACGAATTCAACGACGGCATGTGTCAGCTCAGCACGCGCCCAGCGATCTCCAGGCTGGTTCCGGGTCTGATCCCAGTCAAATAGTTGTGGGACTTCGTTCGACATTCCACACATACAGCAGCGCCAACTATGGAGGGCGGTTGGCCCAGGGAGGAAGGACGATAGAATGTACGCACCGATTACCCCCGTCAATGAACTGTACATAAGGATTGATATACGTCCTGCATCGTCTGCAGCGAGCAATGACAGTATCCGTTACAACGGGAACAGGCTCCTCCCCTTCCTTGACTGAACGGTACGGCGCAATAACGAGACCCAAAGGAATCTTTGATTTGCTAACAATAGAATTAGAACTAGGGATAGAGTTGACAGTACTCCTCTGGTATGAGAAGTGCGCGTTCGCGAGAGGAGAATTGGTCAGACAGGAGCCAGCGGGGAGTCGGATAGGCGGTGGTGGCAACTCGAGGTCCCGCGGGTCGGGAGGCGAGGTGAGTAAATTCGTGGTATAGATCTGGAAGGGTTTCTGACCACCATTGATGCCCATCTGGCTGAACTGGTCGGTAAGCTGGCCAACACCACCTGCACCGTAGCCAGCTACGGGTGGTTGGCCATAACTAGGCGCATTTATGTACTCAGGTTCCCCTCGTTGTTGGCCATAATAGGAGGGACCAGCTTGTTGCTGTTGCTGATGTTGCTGCTGAGCGAATTGGTTCTCCGCGGCGAGTCCTGGGGTGAAAAGTTGCCCGCCACTTAGGTTCGGAGGCTGCGCACCAAGAGCCCCATAAGAAGGAGCGGCAGCAGCATCGGCACCTCCATAATAAGCTTGGGTTTGTCCAGCGGCATACTGACGGCGCTTTGCGGTGTGCGCCGACTGTGTCGGGGGAGGAGAGCCCGTAGGAGCAGCTGGCTCGGGAACGGCACCTGTTCCCGGATGCTCCCACTGGGCGCGCCCTGTGGCAGTCTCTGTAACACCCGTATCATTCAGATATATAGTGACATAACAAGGGTCGGGACGCACCAACAAAAAGGTACCGCTGATTATCAGGTTCCCTAAACAGGTCCTCAATAATAAAAAAACAAAGAAAGGAAAGTCTGACCCACCACTCGGCTGTCCATCCTGGGGGAAGTTGTTGACTGGGGTCTGCCATTGGACTTTGAGGGGTGAAGACGATGGAAAGAGAGAAATGATACGTGACGGATACCTTACACGTCGCATTCCCACGAGCTAGAAACCCTTGTCTGGGGTTACACCAGCAGAAAACCAGTGAAAAAAACCAATTCGGACATAGTTCTGTTCCTCAGTTTTTCTGATCCATGGCCATAAGAGTACATGACCAGACTTTGTGTCTTGTCGTTGCACATACGTAGTATCTGTCAACCCTAAAGTCTAGATTCTTAAGACTCAAAATGTTGGTCGCATGCTCTTTATGAGCGCGGATCAGTAAAAATCTTTACATCAAAGTTGAGTTTTTGACCGTTTTTCCGCGAAAAGACCAAATTTGGGTCCCAATGTATATATCGGGGCAAACGGTTTCCCCACACACATGCTCCGATCTCGATGTCTTCGGTCGATGCGCCAAATGGTTCTCTCACCCCAGGTACGTCAGTGCCCAGCGCAATACCTCATACTTTTAAACATTCCGCATTATCAGTCCATAGGAATATCCATGCCGAAGAAATCGAGCTCTCCGAGGTGAACGCTCAGCAGCCACAGCAGAAAGGAAGCGATTTGGATATACACGCCCCGCAAACGAGCAAATCTTCTTCAAAGTTCCGAGAAAGGATTCAATTCTCCGCCCTCTGCTGGACTCTCTTTCTTGCTGGATGGAGTGACGCCTCTACTGGACCCCTGCTCCCTAGAATTCAAAGTGCCTATCATGTACTGTCTCTGCTCCAGTCTCGGTACATATAATGAACAATCACCTCTCGTTAGGTTGGCTTTGCTGTTGTTTCAACGATTTTCATAGCAAACTGCATTGTGCGCCAAACAAATGCCTCATAATGCCTCATGGGATTGACCGAGATGGCAGGGATCCCTCGCTGGCTCCACTGCAAACATAGTATTGAATGACAAATTGGGATTTGGGAAAGTGCGTGATTATCCCAACGTCGGTCGAACTACCATCGCTAGAGCGTTGTAGGTCATTGTTCTTGGATCGGCTGCGCAAATCATCGCTTTTAGCATCCAGGCATCTGCACCACCCTTCCCTTCTTTTGTGATAGCCTACACTATCAACGGGTTCGGCGCATCACTAGAGGACGCACAGGCTAATGGCTTTGTCGCTAACTATAAAGATAATGCCGCGGAAAAGATGGGAATTTTACACGCAGCTTACGGTAAGGGGTATTCTTGCAGCATTCTGGTGATTCTGACCTTATCTATTTGGTGGATGTCTATCACAGGCGCCGGAGCTTTGGTATCTCCCCTCATTGCGACACAGTTTGCCCGGCTTCATAGATGGTCTTTTCACTACCTTATTTCGCTCGCGATCGCGATGCTCAACACGGTTCTTCTTATCTGCATCTTCAGTTTTAAGACTCAAGATGGCGAGTTTACGTTTTTTTTGCTTATTTGAGAATATGCCGAATCATATGTTCCACCGCCATACAGAGTGTCTTGTACAGATTGGTCAGACCGTCGAGGAGAAAGAGCTGGTTGGAGGTCACAAGTATAAGGAAATGTTCAAACTAAAGGCTCTTCATATCCTCGCAATCTTCACTCTAGTTTACGTCGGCGTGGAAGTCACAATCGGTGGTAAGTCACGATCGATTCCACTGTTGTGCTGTCTACAATGACCCGGATCGACCACAGGTTGGATTGTGACCTACATGATTCGCGTTCGTCATGGCGGGCCATCATCTGGGTATATATCAACTGGATTCTTTGGAGGTAAGCATGCCATCATGGACATCAATTAAATCGAATGCAAGCCACACCCGAGGCTTGACTGTAGGTCGGGTCATTTTCCTGTGGGTCAATAACAAGGTACCTCCCCGAGCAATGCCTCGATGTTTGATGCTCAGAAGCATTTTCATAGATAGGCGAGCGGCTCGCGATATTTATTTACGTGTTTGTTGCAATCGGGTTTGCTTTCCTCTTGCACTTCTTGTGACGCTTATCGCCACTGATTGAATCATAAATAGTCTCGAACTCATCGTATGGTTCGTTCCGTCTCTTATTGGTGGTGCAGTGGCTGTTTCGTTCATCGGCGCTCTACTTGGGCCGATATATCCCATTGTGATGAACGAGTCTGGGCGTATTCTCCCACGATGGCTGCTCACTGGCTGCATTGGCTGGATCGCGGCACTTGGCCAGACTGGGTCTGCAGCGTTACCTTTCCTGAATGGCGCGATCGCAAGTAAGACCGGAATCAAGAGTCTGCAACCTCTGTGAATACCTCGCTTTTATCGAATCCATGTAATGCATGCTGATGTGAGTAAGCTAGTTTCTATGATGGGACTTCTTGTTGGACTATGGGCTTGGGTACCGAAGGGACATCGACGCCAGGATTGATGATCGTGAAGGCGAATCCTGCCATCACTATTAGTAGATTGAGGGAAAATACAGAAGGGTGTCATCACGACACAAAAGATGATCAAAGGACCAAACTTGCACAGCTGAGCATCAATATACTGTATAATTTATAGGTACTCATTGGATGGAAAATTATATTTTTCTTCGTTTCCATCTTGCCGTTCTGGAGGCAAGGGCCTTTGTTTATAGGAAAGTCGCTTAAGACGTTTGACCAGAACGCCAGTGCAGCGAGCAAGTGCTTCTTCCTCCTCTTCCTTCGCGTCCGCGCAAGCTGCCCACCTGATTTTCAAATTTTCATCCACGAGGTAAACATAACCGATGCGACTATTGGTCATTCCGAGTGGTTCCCGTACGTACTCCTAAATGCTCGTGCATAATGTAAATATCACGGTTGGCCAACAGGTGAAAACCGTGAGATACGTACCATGTTCTGCCGGGAGACCAGGTATCGCGTGTGTTGAGCGGGTGGTATCTTGGAGCGTAGCGATGAAAGAAAAAGATTAACGAGGATAGACTTGAGTATATTCTCTTGCAAGTTTATCTGAATATACTGATAGATGGGTTGGTTAGCATATGAATGACTAAGCGATTTTGTGTAAGAGGCCGCATGTAACTTGAGCCGCACCGCATGTCAATATCCCGAATAACGGGTGGAGCGCAGCAGCGCACCTCAGATATTTTCGTTGATAACATAGCTATGACAGACACTTTACCGGCGCACATGTGCGTGGTATGTGCCTTTACTCCATTATCCAGACGATTGCCGGCAATATTCGGAAAATATAGCGCTTTCTAGATAGACATGCATACTCGTGGGCTTGTTAGTGCCAGATCAGTCTCCGAGAACGTACATCTTCCCGAATGAGAACGTTGGGTGCAATCCAAGTCTTCCCTCCGTGTACACGAGTCATATGCAGGTCATAGAAATACCCAGTTGACGCCTCCTTTATTCTAGAGTGGCAGGATTTCGTCAACGCCCTTTCAAACAGAGATGGCGACGCACAGATGACGCCGCTCTTCGAGCTGTTTCTCCTGGTCCAGGAATTCTGCAGTCCTCTCTGAAAGTGTCTTAGTTTTTGTCGTCGGCACGTCCACCACGCCAAGCGGTCTTTGGAGCAAGGGTATTGCAGGGCCCTCATTCGTGTCTTCTGTCACCCCTTCTTTCGGTGTTTGGGTGCTGTAGCACCTTCGCGACAAACGGGGTACCGCTCGACTCGACTCGCAAAAGCGACGGACAAAGGACAGCATAGGTCGCACGGGCCCGAGTGCCACGCGTCAATCAACAGCCCAATCACGTGGCCAGGGCTATATAAGTCAGAATGTGCCAATTCAGACCTACACTGCTCTTGCTTTATAACTCCTACCATCACACTGCTGTGTCCTCTTTGAAAGTGCATTTTGACGAAAAAATATGGTGCGCGCCTTGGTGCAAAAGTATGACATGTTTTTCTGACTGATAGCTCCCTTAGAGTGGAAAAGGTATATCCTTTGGATGCTCACCTGAAAACGTGTGTTGACCACGTATTCGTACCATAGGCAAAGCCGGAAAGTCATCCTCGGGTGGAAAAGCGAGTGCAGATAGCAAATCACAGTCACGTTCTGCCAAGGCCGGCCTTCAGTTCCCGGTTGGTCGTGTGCACCGTCTCTTGAAGAGGGGTAACTATGCACAGCGTGTTGGCGCTGGTGCTCCTGGTACGTGACGACGGTGTCAAGGGTTTGTAATCGATTGTGTTCATGGTGTATCACTAGTTTATCTCGCTGCTGTCCTGGAGTATTTGGCCGCCGAAATTCTCGAGTTGGCTGGTAACGCTGCCCGAGATAACAAAAAGCAACGTATTGTACCAAGACACTTACAACTCGCAATTCGCAATGACGAGGAGTCAGCTCACTTTTTACCACACATGAACTTGCACTGACATAGCCTAAAGGCTGAACAAACTCTTAGGAGACGTGGTTATTAGCCAAGGAGGTGTTGTGCCCTTCATCAATCCCGAGTTGCTACCCAGCAAATCGAAGTGCGTTATGATTTTGTCTTCGTCGATCTTCCCTCTCTCATCCAGCATTCATTCCTCAGGGCCGGCAAAAAGGAGGGTGCCAGTCAAGAAGTATAATCGCGTGGTTCCCTTATCTGCCTCTTCTGCACTTGTATCGACTGCCACCAGCTGCCATTCACTGTATCCTACTTCACCTTTATGCTTTAGTCCGTCGTGCAATGTAGCTCGTTCTAATCACTCTTGATTCTTTGTGACCAACACGGTACGAAGCTGCGCCACGCAATGACCAAGCCAGGTTATGCGGACCGTAACATTGTGAGACATCTATCTTATCTGTTTTGTTCTAGCGGTGTTGCCTGTGTTGTCTGAAGCGTCATGAATGCCAACACTCATCGGCCATATTTCATGGCGTTGAGAAGGTTATCTTTCGAGTCTTGCATTATGTTGTTGCCAAATCCTTTGGTTTCTCAGCGCTGAGGGACAACGTTGTACCAACAGATGGACAGGCAAACCTCGTTGATGTTGTTTTCTAAACCGGTTACTTCAACATCATAATGCACAGACACAGTAGAGATGAATATAATGCCTTTTTTACTGTAAGTAAAAGAAACTCGTGCTTTGCTTGTAGAAGTTCAGTGATTTTGTTCCAAGTGTCACCCGGCTCTTCCTGTTATTTCCGAGATTGTACTACCGTACTAGTAGGTGACGTCAATACTGTGTACTGTTGCCCATTCCGTGGCACGCGTGCAAGCATGCTTCCAATGGTGATAGCCCAGATGGCCATCATGATTGTCTGCATCACATTAAGGTAATTGCCAGTGAAGGTTGCGGAAATCGATCCGATTGCACTACCGGTAGTACTCGCAAATAAAGTGCCATGTTGGAAGGTCCGCCAGAAGAACTGACCATCGGATAAACACAACAATAGTATTATAGAATGTTTCAATGATTATTGAATGATCTCTACAGCATGGCCAACCAGATTATCCGAGATGATGGAATCAACATAATGATCACAGGAGCTCTCGGGAATGAAACTTGTGACCGGCATTCCCCGGATCAGTTCTCGCCGACACACACGGGTTGTCCCACGTACCACATACCACACTCCGAGTCAGCCAAACATTTATCTAAAGGCCGTGAAATCTGTGATTCATCTGATGTGAACCCGTTGACAGGATAATAAATCGGGAAGGGTTTTCCTCTGTTCAATTGATCCTGTGAGTGAATGGGCGTTCTGTAAATGATCAGATCAGGACCCCGGCAATTCAGGCTTCCGTGTGCCGTTACTGTGTACCTCTGACTATGAGGCCTCCAATTTCGAAGCCTCGGTCATTGTCGGCAGATGGGAATACCAACTCTGGTACCCACGGCTATCGGATATAACTCCATGGAGAAAAGTCCCCTCTGGCTAGGAATGCGAAAGATCAAATCGGAATACAGTAGCTGTTGTCAGTGTCGAGTGTCGAGGACGGCAAACATCGCCACATTACTTGAATAACTTACAGTATTATCCTACGCTATTACGCCTAAGTTTGTGCGAGCTGTTGTATCTGAGGGCGTCGTGATCGCATGCCCAAGCACAGTCCAGTGCGAAATAGCGAAAGCCATGCATTATTGAATGGTGAAGAATAAGAATCATTATTCCTCGTTCTCAGTCGAGTAATAAGTTGATTTTGTACAGAGCACTAGCAGGTCTAGATGCAGAAACAGACGCCTGAGTGAACGGACAACGTCTTGTCGGCAAAGAGGGTGTACAGCTGCGTCGGTGCAATGATGTCGTGTATAGATACAACTGCGTCAGGACCTCCACATTTAAGCAACTTAGCCCCGTGGACAATGGCATGTGATTGTATGGCAACGCACCTTATATCTCCAAATCCTGCTTCATCTGAAGTTCTAGGGTCCGGATCTGTTGCTCTTCTTCCGTAAGTGCAGGAGAATAGACTTCCCGCTCCTCGTCCGTCACTCTCCCCCCTGGTAGCACCCGGTAATCACTACCACCACCCAGACGAAGTTCCACATCAAATTCAATCGTTTTGGTTACTGTGACCTGCATGTCTTGACCGCCAGATCCGAGTCGTGGTGGGGCAGCCTGCATCCCCCGAGGCTGACGCCTACGGTGCACAGCATACGAATCTTGGTCGCTAATACCGAGATCAATGACATTGCCGGCTGCAACGAGTAGTAAGGATCAACCTTACCCTGTAATATATTGAAAAAGATCTCGATATGCCCGTGAAGACGTGATCACCCTATACTAAGATGAATGATTCCCCAAATGGAGAGTAAGCCGATAAGCGTACACAAGGGTGACTGAATACGAATGAGGCAGATGTGCAAGTCAGTTAGGCCGACGGGGCAGTATCTAGGACGCACGATGCGGGTATTGAAACATCTATTTGACAACGGATGGCCTGAGCAACAAAAAAGGGAAAATATCACGTATCACTGACCATATTCCAAGCATCTGTAGATGGGGATATCAATCCCAATTAACGATATTTCGAGCATGCTCTGGATAGACTCACCGTTAATATTCTTGTAACCCAGTGCCTGGGTGACGAAGCACAGTGAGTTGACCCAAGAACTCTCCGCAACACTGCGAACAAAACAGTACATACCACTGACGGTAACTCAGTAAAAGTTGCTGCGAGAATCCAAAAAAGGCCTTGGAAGTATAACATGTTCCATAGATGTGTCGCATTCCGCTTGTGAAGCACGCCAAAAAACATAACCGATAGCAAAACGAAATCTTCAATGAAATTAATCGTAATGCTCAACGTGAACTCCTCTGTTCCGCTGATCACACACGAATTCAGGTGCGGATACCATGCGATGCGACCCTGAGTAGCCCATGATATTAGCGCTAAGGTATATTGGCCAAAAATGAAAGATTCAACCCTTGTGATAGCTATGAATTAAAAAAAATCAGAATCTCGACCACGGAGCGAGAAAATGACAAAAAAGCTCACCATAGATAGCTCCAGCCAAGTTTACCAGCCAAAAAAACCCGGTGAGTATCACGATCCTCATGTCCCGACCCCATATCGCAACACTGATCAACAATGAGGGTCGCGTCTTGGGAATGGGGAAGGAGACAGCAACACTCTTACCCTCGAAGCACAAGGAGGAGCGAGGCAGATAACGCCGCAAACCACGCTGTGAACTAGGAAAGGCATTGATCACCCACATGGTGCGAGGCGAGGTAAATCAACCCATACGAGTACAAAGCGAAGCCAAGCCTGTGTGTATGTAATCATGGGTAAGCACGCGTCCGATTGAACGGAAGGACTGGCATGTACATTACAATTGAACTGCCGGTCAAGGTTGAACCCCACCAAGCTGGTGAGGAGGCAGGCGAGGGCTAGCACCCTAGCCGTGACATACACGATAAACGACCATCTCCACGGCCGCCGTCCAGTGTAGACCTCCCATTCAAAGTCAAGGGTGGTGATAAATTCCCATCTATCTCAGGCATTAACGGGAACTGACCTCGTCGGCGTAGAGACGACTCACATGTAAACCCCAGCACAAGCATGTAGCAGCTTGATGAAACGGGCTTGACAGGCGATAGATGATTCAGTGCACGTGCATCACGGGAAGACGGCCTGAAACAAACCATATGTCTCCACCGGGTACTCCTTGGACGGCATTGTTGCGATGGGTAATCGCGACCGAGTAGAGTACTAGCGGGCTGGAAACCTGAAGTGAGGGGTATGTGAAGGGAACTGAACGAAGGTACGGGGACTTGATGGTGGTGTGTAAGAAGGACGCTCGGATGGTCGGGTGGCATATCATACAGAAGTCGTACGTCGGTACGAACGCAGGCGCTGGAAGCCACATGCATAATAGTGGCGTCCACTTATGGCTTGATATCGTAAAAGCTGCCATACTTGTGCCGTGTTCTGGGTGAATAATACGGTAGAAGCTTGATTCTGTGGCGTTGGCGTAGCGCGGAAGTGCCCCAAAAAAGATCCGGTCAGATATTGACAAGCGTCTCAAAGTGCGTGAATCAAAATTCACACGCACTGGGGGGGCGGTAACAGTCCCCAAATTCGGCAGACAACAAGAAGTAGGATAACGGCCATGCGGTAGTGTGGAACTGAGCGGTTGGAGCGGCCGTCAGAGGAACAAATGGCCGAAACCTCCTCTTAGGAAGAAACACTTGTGGAAACAAAGTATTGTCCGGCCCTCGGCTCGCCTCGTAGTCAGATCAACGGCCGTAGCCAGCCTGAGAAAAGGAACACGGCCTGTGAGAAGTCTATATCCATCCCCTCCAATTGGAAGTCTGCGCAGCACACCATACAGAAAGGCATTGATGCGGCACAAAGATATGGTACCAGTTGTTGTTGAAGGACAAGCGTGGAAAAAGTCATAATTTAGCAAGGTGTCCAAATAATTTCCAATCGCTGGGTAGCGGCAATTATCAACGGCCCGCCGGGCTGCTAGTGTAGTACCATTTCCACTCAGCTACCGTAGCTTTGACATGTTCCGAGAAAACGGGCGTCTGACTACTGGTCACAGGCTCGGTGCCTTCAGAGCAAATAACCCCTTGCGTACGTCAGAATTTCTCTGACACACATGTGATTTGTCGGCTGTCAATTAATCCAGGCATACTCTATGTACGCATGACACTGAGATGCTTGGAACCAGTCACAGGCATGTGCCAATCTCAATGATTACAAAGGGCTGTGAACAAGATCAAGTCAGAATCAACTACTGTTGCCGCGGCTACACTAGAATCAACTCCCTAGTCGACATGTTTGTTATTCCTATTTACCATCCACCCCGAGAACGCCATACACTAGGTCTGCCTACTAGATAGAACCGGGAAACACCTCCCCCTCAGACTGAATACCAAAGTCACACTGTATGCAACTTACCTCAAATCTGTAAGTCTTTCTTCATTTGGAGTTCCGCCATGATCATGTCCATCTCTTCTTGTGATCGCACGGTAAATGTTTGCTTGATGCCACCGCGCTCTTCATCCATATGCCGAACGTCGACATCAACCTCCACAGTCTTGTGGACGGCAACTTGTACATCTTGCTGATGCCAGACATTCGCCCGACGACGACCAAACACATCACGGTCACTTAAAAGTATAGTTGAGAGGAAGTAGCCCGAGTTATTATCAAGTCGGAAAGCGTACTTTGTGATGTACTGGAACAGGTCGCGGTAAAGTCGTGTTGACAGAATGACCCTAGCGAAACAGTCAGTGAAACTTCTTCCAAGATTAAGGGGCAGGAACTAACATGAGAACCACTATGAGAGTTGAAGAGGGGAAATATGATAAAGAAAAAGTGCAACAAAGCCTGGGAAATGTACGAACTATGTGGTACTTGGAACATCTGGTAGAGAAGTACATCAATTGTCTTGACCTCTTGAACAACCGAGTATATCGTTACTTACCAAATTCCATGCATCTGACATAACGGACAAGACCAAATAAACAAGCACATCAAGGCGAGTCGTAAGCATCTACACACCATTCATATTCATGAAGGGGAGGATCTTTGAAAGAATCGGGTTATACATAAGAAGGGGGGGGAATCGTGACGATGACTCACCACAGAGGGCACTTCAGTGGCGGTGGCGGTCATAATCCAGAAGATGCCCTGAAAATAGAGCATCCGCCAAAGATGCGTTGCGTTCTTCTTCTGCAGCACGCCAAGAAACATGACGCTTAGGAGAGACAGGTCCACAACGATGTTAACGAGTAGACTCCAGCGGAAAGCATTTGTCCCCGTGATGACACATCTGTCCACCTCAGGGTTCCATGATGCATGAGCCTGCACAGAGGTTGCGCACACAGATTTTGACTTCAGCGTCTTTCGCCGAGATCGTAAGCTACGCAAAGTGTTTACCTTTGTGGTACCTGAATGAAAGAACATCCTGAGATCAGATCCGACAAAATAGAAAAGCGATCAAACGCACTCCAGAATGAACTGAAAATGTTCGCGGACCAGATTAATACAGTGACCGTTGTGATATATTTGTTTCGCCCCCATATGGCGACTCTAGATTTTGATGAAAGGTCAGCCCTAAAATCTCCGTGGGAAAGGCGCGACTACGGATCACTTGCCCACGAAGCGCGAGAAGGAACGAGGCGATGGCCACAGAAAACCATGACGCAGCAAGGATACAACGGAACCAGAGCTGCGTAAGATTGGGCTCATCAGCATCAAAGTAAGGAAATCCTGAGCGACCACTGACATTGCAGTCAAACTTGGAAGTGAGATTAAATCCTATGAAGTTGCACGTAACTGCCACCAAGGCCAATAGCCGTGACGAGATATACACGGCGAATGACCACTTCCATGGCCGTCTTCCGGTGAACACCTGCCACTCGAAGTCAAGGGTAGTGAAGAACTCCCATCTGTGGCAAACGACCATCAACATTACAAGACACACACTATGCAGCAAGATCGAAGCGCACACGTAGACACCGCTGAATAAATGAACGACTTTGACAAGGTGGTCTGAGGGAGAAAAGGGGGGTAGACAGTGAGCGAGATCGGCGGGACTAACAACTGGCTATGACTTACTGTAAACATCGACGTCAGAAGGCATGGTTGACGGCGAGTCAGAGAGAAGTGAAAGGAGAGGAGCGAGAGTCTACGGGAATTAAAGACCAAGAGGAAAGGAAGCTGCTTGGACGTGGTCATTTTGTATGGTTCCGTTCATGTGTTCGTTCAAGTATGTACGGCACCATCTGGTGATCACATCAGATTCAAGGGCACAACAAAGAAGTTTATGTTAGCACGAGAGCACACGCAGGCACACACCGGCTAGCCTGAACAGGAATCCCTCGATGAAATCGAGGGTTTGTGGGCGCTTAAAGCTACACTCACTTCCGTCATCCGCTCGATGCTACGCCCTAAGCGGAAACTGAGAAATATAGTACTGTAAGTGGAAACCTCCTGATCATATTGGAATGAATTGAAATTTGCCGGGTCGACCTAGGGTCTCCTTCCGCGGGCACTCGGAGTCGAGCCGCAGTATTCGATATGCTGGTCCAGGAGACCCGGGATGAACTGATAGCAACAAGGGATCACAGCACATTTTGAGCATGCCTCCTGGCGAGTCGCCGCACGCAGTATGTGAGATAAAGGCTCTCCTGAGAAGTAGTAAAAGGCCCTGGCAGCTTCTCGGGCACACCATATTGCGGCGCCCAGCGATATGCTTGACAGTCATGATTCGGAGCGGACAAGGAGAAGCTGTCTACGTATGGCGTTCCGCTCCAAATCATGACTCACGGGTAACCTGGAAACAGTCATGGGTGAAGTAATCGGCGAATACCGATTTAGATGAAGAGTAGATTGGGCAACAGAAAAGTAAGTTACGCAGCGACGAGAGCCGTTGCGGGTGATAAGTTTCTCACCCGCGCGAAAATCCATGACTTGGACATCGCTCACTTCTCTACTGAGACGAGCCGCAAATTCGGATGCGCATGGTTGCCTTGTAGATCCCAGGTTCATTTTTGTCGTCAACCTCGACGTTTGAAGGCTTGACTGGCCTGAGAGCCGCCAAATGCCTGGAAGGTTCACAACTTTTGGGGCCAAGAATTCAGTGGGAATGATGCAGTTACCCTACTAGATGGGGCATCAGAAGTGTTTGTGGCAATTTCTTGGGACCATCTTTGGCATTAGAAACCACCCTGGTGAGCTGAACTTAACGCTTGCACCGCCTGGCTCTCATGAGGCCACCACAAATACGGCGGTGCCTCGGCAGAGTAACTGGCAAAGGATTTCTGATTCGATGATACTGTCGTCTCCCCTGACCGTTTTATCAGCGATTCGCGTACATCAATAGAAGTTTTCGGGAGCAGTGTCATGAGAGTGTGCACCAGAAGCACAGGCAATATAGGCCCCCGGGTGGTGAGAACGAGAGGATAAACCATTGAAGGAGAGGCAAGTCAGGTACTGGACATATCTCTGAAGAATAAATTTGCCGAGGTGGAAATGACGCCGAGAGGGTCCCGTGCCACGCGGCTCTCTTTCCCACCCACGACTTGACTACGACATCCACTTGCAAATTCTCCCCACGCCTTTCAACTCCGTGTGAGCGCTCCTCATGAGCGATTGGACATCACCCCCGACGAGGCGCGAGCTTACCCTCCTTCTCTTCTGCGTCACCATCTTCATCGTCGCCTTCAATGCCAGCACAACCCTCCGTCTCATAGGGCTCGACCCTTCCTCCCTTATTTCATTTTCTTCAAGTCCTGCGCCAATAGGCCTGGATGGTCGTAGACTCGAGGGATACCGCGACCGCTGGGAAAATGAAATCTTTGGCGAGTGGGACTGGGAGCCTGGCCGTATCGCTGCGGTTAAGGATGCCGAGTCGACCCGCTTGTTGCACGGAAGACCGCACGGTCATCCGGACGCATATTTACGTGGCGAGGGGAAGACCGGCGAAGAAGCGATGTGGCTATTGGGTGTTGGAGAGGGTCGCTATATCCATGGAGAGGGCTTGGGGACGACGAGTGTGAATGATGATTTTGTGTGCTGGGGAGAAGATATACCCCGCACTGAGCTCAGACAGCACGCTCCTGGTACGTCCTCGTTGTTCAGCTTCCTGCTCTGCCGCTTGTGTGAAAGCCGGTATTGGTCTCTAGGTTTCACAATTCTCGATAATGTCACATTGCTATCGGGTACCTTTTACATTGTAGCTGATGACCCAACATCTTTGCCCTCGATCGAATCCATCGCGTCGTCGATGGTGAACAAAAATGACCCACCCCGTGATACCGACTGGCAGGTTGTCTCCAGTCAATCAGCAATCAGCGAGTTTGGTTCATATGGAGGACGGTGCGTTGCACCCCTTTCGTTTACGCATGTCCAATTATCTGATATTCACCATCTATTATGAACCACTTTCATGACAGAATACACGGTGTCACATTCCTTTCATACGATAACCTCTCTACCACAGATTCACACACACTGCTTTCCCTCATGCGCCTGTACAGCACGCTCAACATATCTTCCCCTCAATCGCTCTCTCCCCCTCATCGCATCCTGTTCCCCACTATCCCCACTTTCATGGATCCCTCTCCCCCTCCAGAGGTTGACGACCAGCTCCACCCACGAACGCGGCCAAATATCGGGATTTCCCCAGAGACCCTTAAGGCTGCCTACCCGAGCCTTGCCGGCGCGCAGTTTGCCGAGGATTTTCAAGACTTTATTGGCATCGGCATGCCAGTCCTGCTGGACCGCGTCGTCATCTCTGACCGTGGTGCGGCGCGGCAAAGCGGACTTCGGCAAGGTATGTCCGCATGGTCGCCGCCGTTCACTGCACTCCGAGCGTCCGAGGACTGGTTCGAGCCTGCACGGCAGCCGTTGGCACAGCTCGTTTTGGGAGAGGATGAGAGTGCTGTTGCGCACGCAGTCACATATCTTTCCAGACAGAACGGTGCCGATGGCGTGCGACTGCTCGCCACGGACCATGATGCGCTCTTGGCTGGGCTGCAAAACTTGGCCAGGTCGGGCGTCAAAGTATACATTTTGGACGAAAACGCGAGTTGGATGGAACGCATGCGTGCGCTCGCTCAGTCGACGGTGAGCCTAGTTGCTACCTACCCCTCCTCCTCCCCGTGTATATAAAACCTAACTTATTGTTGTTTATTTTCTGTTTGATAGATCGTGTTGAGCGTGTATGGTGATCATCTCGCGGATGCGATGTTTATGAAACGAACGCCGCAGAGCACCCTTATGGAATTTTTCCCTCCGGAGGAATTCAATCAAGACTGGGAGACCGTAGTACGAACGATGGGTATCCGTTACGTCGCTTGGCAAGGCAACCAGTGCGTTCTCTTTTTATTTTTATTTTCCCCTCCTGGTGACTTGACTGTGTGATAGGAAATATACAGGCGAGGATCTGCCAGCATTCTCACAATCACAATCATCAACGCACGATGATTTCCCGTTGGACGCGCAAGCTGTCGTACGCTCTATCACGGAAGAGCTCAAATAGACCAATACGTATGCATTTGGTCGGGGTTTTGCTTCTTATCATTTAGGCGCCGGTCACGCTAGTCTAGATTCAATTGTATGCTCCTTCTCCCCTGGTACTTCTATCAAACGCCCGGGGTGCCTCCCATTCCTGGGCTGGATTGGCATGTACCTACTGTATTGCTATCGCATGTTCAAGAGCATTCTTTGTGGACTTTGATGGGCCAGTATTCCCCCATATGTTCATCTGTGAGGGAGTTGTATATACATATATGCCGTCTCATAGATGGCCGAGGAGCCAGATAGATCTTTTTTTTTTCATCACACTCAGACTTCCACATGGTCACTAGTCAGACACCACCTCTCTTTATTGGACGATGGTTATATTTTTAGGTCCGTTTGTGAGTGTATACGTGTGATTGAATTGTGCGCCGGGTCTGCCGCCAACGGCATGTCCACGGGTATGAAGGAATCTCGACATTGACATTGACGCTCGGCGCAATGTTGAAACTTAGGTAACAGAACAGCATCCGCCATTTTTACCGAGTGTCCAGGGACCGCAGCTTGTGATTGTGCAAGTATGGCCGACAGTCGATGTATGTATTGCGGTGGATTGGATGGCAGGAAGGGTGTAAGGTGGGGACGGAGGAGGGGAGGGGAGAAATGGCTAAGAGAAGATGTCTCAGAAGAGAGACGGTGTGAGAGCGGCGGTACTCTCAGTATCGAATTGGCGCAATGGGATCAGCGCGGATAGTAGAATGGTCGATCGCACGGTCACGCTCCTCATCGATCTCGCCGATGAGAATGCTGCGAAATGATTATGATTAGCACGTGGCAAGAACCGTTTGGACGAGTCGTATAATGGAAACGAAAACCATGCGTGGACATTGGAGATCGAGAAAGAGCGGAGAAATGAAATGAACGCGTAGCAACGCACATCATGTCGCCTTTGACAAGGTAAAGCCCGAGCGGCACCTCCTCAACACCCTCGTCTAGGCTGTAGACACGCTCTTTGGAATCAGAGAGGACAACGTTGGATTTTTGGTCATAGCCTGCCAGCACGCCCTGTGCCCCACCCAAAGAAATCGCATCAGTCAGAGGAACGAGGAAAAGGAAGAGGTAGTGGAGAATAGGGGGAACAAGGCGATGATAGAAAGGGTACGCAACGATTATAGCGCGTCCGTCTTGAAGAACGAGGAGCACGCGGCCTATTTTTGGGGGAGTGAGTCAAGTTGAGCAGCGGATAAAAAGAGGGGGCGTACGGTCGATGTAGCCTTGGAGACTGGACATCGCATTGATGTCTGAGAAGAGAAATAACTGTAACCGAGGTCGGTGGAGTGGAGAGGATGCGGTGCCAGGGGTCCGGGCGAGTATATGAATCACCTTGGGCGCGAGCAGAGCCACAACACTCTGACCGCCAACTGTCTAGTCACTCTCTCGAACACTCACTCCCTTTCCTCCCTCCTCCCTCCCCCCTTCACGAACTCATGGCTACTGAGAAATTCTTAGAAAGCAATGCCCGTCCTATCGACATGGTCGAACAAGCACAGTTCCTCAACACAAAACCCGAACAGGAGGCCGAGAGCGATGTCGTTGGCCCACTACCCTCCCCCGCCTCTACGCCCCCCTCAAAACCGAAATTAAAGCTTTCTGCAACAATGATAATACCCGTTTGGATTGTACTATCTTCAGGCGTCATCATCTACAACAATTATCTGTACAACACCCTCAACTTCAAGTACCCCGTTTTTCTCGTTACTTTCCACCTTGGCTTTGCCGTACGTGCACTCCAGCCAACATCCTTGCTTTGCATATAATCTAGAACATATCTTTCTTTATAGGCAATCGGCACACGCATATTGGAACGGACGACGCACCTTATCGATGGCGCGAAGGAGGTGCACCTTACAAAGGATATGTTCATGCGCTCCATTCTCCCCATAGGACTTCTCTTCAGCGGTAGTCTCATCTTGAGCAACACCGCATACCTCTATCTCAGTGTGGCCTACATACAAATGCTCAAGGCATATACCTTTTCCCCTCCTCCGTGGCTTTCAGTGTTGAATATTCGCCTAGGCATTTAACCCCGTTGCCATCCTCCTTATCTCGTGGACCTTCCGGATCCAAGAGCCCAACCGCAAACTGGCCATTATCGTCTTCATGATATCGTCCGGTGTTGCGCTCGCATCGCACGGCGAATTGCGGTTTAATCTTATCGGTTTCCTCGTTCAAGCTGCAGCCGTCGCCGTACGTCCCGCTTTCCTTTTTTTTTTTTTTTTCTTCCCCTTCTTTTGTTTACCTTGCATGCTCTTTGGTGATGCTAACCGAACGGATTTTATTACGCGCGTACACAGTTCGAAGCTTCCCGTCTCGTAATGATTCAAATCCTCTTACACGGTCTAAAGATGGACCCCCTTGTTTCACTCCACTATTACGCGCCCGTCTGCGCCATCATTAACCTCGCCATCCTCCCCTTCACAGAGGGCCTCGCACCGATCTACGCGCTTGCACAGGTTGGCCCCGTTATACTCCTTTCCAATGCCGCCGTCGCATTTGGCCTCAACGTCGCCGCTGTCTTCCTCGTAGGTGCCAGCTCCGGCCTCGTGTTGACACTCGCTGGCGTATTCAAAGTATGTCGACACCGCGTAAATGCCGCATAATAGACGTTCATTCCTTTCTTACCCTTTTTTTTTTCAGGACATCCTTCTTATCACGGGCTCTGTATTAATCTTCGGCTCGCAAATTACGCCGCTTCAAGTTTTCGGTTCGTCAGGATCACTTCCACTTAGAATGTTATATCTAACGGGTTTCTATTTTGTTCCCTTCCATGATTCAGGTTACTCAGTAGCATTATGCGGTTTGATCCTCTTCAAGACCTCCGGTGGTAAGTGAGGCATCGGACGGGAATTGCACTGTGGCGTCTTAGAGAGGCAATCCTTTTTCTCCTCGCTGTCGTCAGGCAGGTCTACGGATATTTTTTTATTTTCGCTTCAGGACATTTAGAACGATATTTGATCGGTTGTCGGTACAGTATATACGCGCCTTCGCATGTGCACAACATTGATCTTTTTGGTCCTGCTTGTCCATAGTGCTATCGTGTACACGTTCACGATTTCTAGGGTAGATTAGTAAACATTCCTTTCACGCTTGCTTTTGCTTTTGTAGTAATCGTGTTCTTTTTTGTTCTTTCGATCCAGGGCTTGGCAGATAAACCTAATGTCAATGTACATATGCATTGCAATTTGTTCGCCCGCTGTGCCAGACAGATCTCGCTCCTGTGTACTTTGCAGTCTTGCAGGTGGTTCTGGCTACTATCATACAAACAACGAGAGCAGTGCTTGGTGAACCATACAATGGCTAGGACCGACCGATCAGGTCAGGCCCCAGGTTGGTAAATCATATCTGAGGGATTGCCACCGTCTGGACCCCTGGGCACCTAGCATGGCACATGGTGTCATGTGAGAGATTTAGGACTGTAGCGCGACGGGAACGCGCAGGTTAGTCCAAGCGAACAGAGGTCAGGTCTAGAACAAAAAGGCTTAGCACTTAGTTGGCACGAGAATACGCACGACGTTGCGTTGGCTCGGTTTCACGTTTCATCGGCCAGAGAAAGAGGAGAGAAAAACACGCGCAAACTGAGAATAGACAGAGAGTGCTTGTATTCCAAATGATTTGAGGGTGGAGTTTATATATATGCCATCAGTAGCTAAGGGTCCCGACGGGCAGTACTTGGAGGGTGGGCGAGTAGGAGAAAAAGGTTTAGAGAGAGTAGAGACGCATTGGCCCGGGCCGCCACGACCTGTTACGTGGCATTCAAGATCGAGATCGTTGTTGTCCCCAACACCATTTGTGCAGTACCATCCATGCAAATCTGAGTTCTTATCGTCCGCCGTGACCCCAACTTCGCGTTCCATGCCATGTCAGACCTTTCTCAGTTGAGATTAAGCCCTCTGAACAAGTAGAACAGATCAAGGCCAAGGCCAAGTCATGATGCATCCTTCCCAACGTTGTTGTCAGTCAGCTTTCTGTGTGGAAGACAGAAGGCAAAATGACTCTCTACTTTCCAAGATTGGGATGAGATGTATGGGGTACTCAAGAATATCAATATTAAGGACAAGAAAACCATTAACTGGGTCTTCAGAGGTTGGCTGGTGGCAAGCCTTGAACTAGACAATCAGATCCTGCTCATATGGAAAGAGTATGAGACTAGTACATCATGTATTTCTACTACCCCTTGAAACCTTTTCTGATGACCTTGTGGTGCACAAAGGTGAATATGCATCAGAGGATGACACCCTGGAGTTGAAAGACCGACCGCATCCACACTACTTCCCATACCCTACTTCTTTCACCAATAAAGCCAGTACCGTGACTCATTTTCGGTACTTGAAGTCCTTGGAAGACCACCCCACATGCGTCACATACCTTGCGGAGATCATTGAGGAGAACTCCCCGACGGATGCTCATGTTAAGGTGGTCATCGAATTCGCTACAGGCTACGGAGAAGAAGTACACAAATATCTTGTGCAAAAAGGGTGGGCTCCCAACCTCCAAAATACTGTGGCCCTTTCCAGAAGACTCGAACTGGGCTCTGAGTCCCTGATGATCTTCCCGGACCCACTCAAAGCGCCCCACCTGGCCTTCACTTGAATGCCATGTGCATGGTTGTTATGGATTACATCGACCCTCAACTCAAACCACCGCAGGATGCTCATCGGCAGGTTGGGGAGGTTTTGGCCCAACTACACAAGTCTGGATACGCCTTTGGTGATCTGCAAGAGCCCAATATTCTCTTCGACGCAGATATCAAGGTCAAGTTCATCAACTTTGACTGGAGTGGACGGTACGATACAAAGCTTGTGACGAGAATCCAGCAGATGGGAAACAGGAGCAAATTGAGAACTTCGATCGTGTTCAGGTTGGAACCAGGCCCTATTCATATTACCCGTTGGCGATGTCCAATATAGGCGGTATATGGGCTTCTGGTATGGAACCTCTCACACAGATTCAACTGATACACAATTTGGAGATGTTGAAAAAGCTCCCATGGTAGTGACATTTGTTGTAGGATGTAACATTATTAAATGAACGCCAGATATCAGGAGGTGACGAGGTCAAGAATCAGACTTGGAGTCGGTTTCACGTTTTCATCAGCCAGAGAAAGAGGAGAGAAATGCACGCGCAACCTGAGAAGAGACAGAGGGAGCTTGTATTCCAAGTGATTTGAAGGTACATGCCATCAATAGCTCAGGCTACGGGTCCCGACGGGCAGTGCTTGGGAGGAGAGAAAGGTAGAGAGTGGAGATGCGCGACTGGTGAAAGCGAGTCACCTGACACACCTGTCGCGTGTTGTCACTGGAATAAGTTTTCCGAGTTACCGTAAGTCGAAGAGACTGAAAGGAGGGTAAAAGGTGTCTGAAATCGAGCTTGTGCGGCTCGTCCCTCGCTCGTTTTTAGTATCACGCTAATGTTCTCTTCTTCCATTTATCATACTGATAAACATACACACTGAGTAGTATACAGTAAATCGCATGTAAATACTTTGGGGAACCCGCGCACCTTTGCCCACTCCCCACTCGTTTCCCGCATGCGCATCGCGTTTTTCCTACAAAAGGAGCGAGGAGCGGGCGAATCTACTAGTATCCGATGAAAAGCAAGGCTAAGGCTACAGGGAATGGCGAAAGCCTCCGCACAATCTCCAGCCAACCGTCCCACTGGCACTCGTAACCCTCGCCGAGACAATCAGCAATCACAGTCCTCAGCTCACATTGTAGACACCATCACTTCGGCAATGGAAAAAGAGAAGAGGTACATATCAGTTGACTATCAAACTCGTTGTCAGGCAATCTCAAGTGAGGGACTGTCGGCGCGACACGTTGAGGAAAAGACCTGGATTAAGATGCATCGGCAACCCTGCAGCAAACTTTTTGGGCTCGTACGAGCTCGTACGAGCTCGTAAGAGCCCAAAAAGCTGGAAAAGTTTGGAAAAGTTTCATAAAGTCCAAAAGCTGACAAGTAACCTACATTTTGCCATAAGCTGCCTTTGGCCGCTGCAAAAAAAGTTGAAAAATGGAAAAGTCCAAAAAGTCCAAAAAGACCCTTTGTCAATCATTTCATAAACTATACTTTTACACCTTTTTGTCATTCATCCAGCATGACCAAGTTTGGCTTTTTCACTTTTCAGCTTTTGAGCTTGTTATGGCTTAAAAAAGCTGAAAAGTTGAAAAGTTTTTGTACAATTTCCCGATGTGCCCCGGACAACTCAGATAGTGAGGTTTGGCGAGATGTGCAATCGACCTTACAAGGACGGCGGACTCGGACGGAATCCAATACGGATACGCGGGGAATTCAATGCTGAATGCATCACGATCTCATAGCTCGCTCTGCTTCTCTCTTCCTTGCCGATGGTTACGTTCATGACTAGTTTCAGCGGGAGAAAAAGGGGAAGAAAAAAAAAACGTTTCAGCCACACCACAAGTTGATCAAGATACTGTTACTATCAGCCTGAGGACAAATCAAGCCATGAGTGAGCCTTTCAAGTTCAAGTTCAGGTTCCCCTATACCCATCATGAAAGAAGAAGAATTCGGGCTGATAAAAAGGGGAGCAGATGACGAATTAAATAACAGGTTCAACTTGGGAGAGGTGGATGAGGAAAGGTGGAAGGGGCCTCAGGAAAATACCGCCAGCTCGGGCGCGGTGTTTGAAGGATTCACAAACGAACATAGTTCGATCCCCTGGCCAAAGACCATTTCTTTTCAACCAAATTGAAAATGTATATCCCGTAAGTAATTTTACGACAGATTGACAGATTGATATCCACCTTCACCATGCCAAAAAATTACTGTCTTTATCACCAAGAAATAAATCAATAAATCTCTACCTAGATGATGTGGTGGCGTCGTGGCGTCATGGCACCGTACCCGCGTTACCCCGCACGCGCTAGTGTACATTTTAAGTGTTGCGGCGCAATCCAACTCGTGCATGCATTTGTTGCTTCGAGGCTTCTCTCCGAAACTCTACGCCACTAGGGACGCCGCCGCCAAAGCTATCTTGCTCTCACTGCGTAGCGTCGTATGCACTGTAAGACGTGCGATGATCTCACCCTATTTAGGTGCACAAGAACAAAACATCAGAATATACGCCGAGTATGCGTTGGAAAAGTAAGGTGAGGAGAAACATACAAGATCGACGACGATTGCTACGACGATAAGGCTGGGTATTGTGAGTGAGGAACGATTCAGGACGGAGTGATAGGCACGAACCCTATAATAATCCATGTGATGCGTTCCATCTTAGTATTATTCAGGTGTTCGTGTATCGCGTCCAGCTATAGCAAATCAAAATGAAGAGCCGCAAGAGGAGACCAAAAGAAAAAGAGAACCCCAAAGTCAATAACCAAACTTTCGTCCAGTATTCAGGTGACGACGTACCAGATCCCTCGCACCACTGATACGTTCATTGAGCCCCTGGACACGCTCCCCTATCTCAAAGTATGCTCTGCCAGCCTCATACAGCGAGTGCAGGCTGGCCTCTTCCCAGAAGATGCCAGGAACGTCGAGGACATTGCGTCCGAGTACGACGTCGCGGCGCAGCTTGAAGAGCTTTCCGGTGAGTCGCATCGCCTCGCGCCGCGAGAGGGCCAGAGTACCAGTGCGCGCGAGAGAGCGCGGCAAGGCTTGCGTCCGCGGATGTTGAAGGATTGTATGTGTTTGCGATTCATAGTGTGCTAGGAGTGTCGACTGAGCCAGTGCATGCGAAAGAGAAAGAGTGAGGAGGTGTGACGGGGACTTGAATGCTGATTAATACCACCACAGCATCAGTGCAATTTCTTCCACGGCACGGGTACAACACTCACTGAAAAAGTCGTTGTATATGCGTGGGTAGGCAATCGTGGAATCATACTACGATGATACTTGAGCGAGAGGAGATGCCAAAAAAGGAGGGGATCCACTCACGGCATAATGACATTCCTCGATTTCCCACTCGCTCTCCTCGCGTGCACCTTTGACCGTACCAGCATCATGAACGTCTTCGAGGATATCGCGCTCCTGCATCTCGTCAAAACCAAAAAACACAGCGACGCCGTATGCAAAGAACACGATCTCAGCTGTATCGTCCCCCGCCGCCACCGGTGTTCTCGGCTCGCTCACAGGTGCAGTGGGAAGCACAAGGTTGGGGCTCTGGGTGATTAAAGGGGTGTCCATGAGGAAGCCGCGCTCGCGCGACTCGCCTTCGACTTCGCTTTCCTCCAGATCGCGCATCCGCCGGTCGATGGGCGGTGAGCCAGTGAGGCTCCGCGCGATATACCCGTCATGCGAGAAGCCCTGCTCGGGCGAGCGGCCCGGGATGAAGTACGACCCAGTGTATCCGTCCTCTTCCGCCTGGGACATGCGGGACAAACGACGAGTGTGAGATGGTGCGGGCACCGAGGACCGCACTTTGGCCGCAGGGCCGTAACCGGGGAGTAGTGGGAGGTGGTACATCTGATGTTCCGGTTCGATCAGTCTTGTGTGAAGACGGGCCAGGGAGTAGGCCCAGGGTCAGGCAGGTCACACGTACGACATAGAGAGCCTCGTCGAATGAACGTGGAATAACGTTGTGCTCGCGTCTTAAAAAGTTTGCAAGCAGCTTCATGCGAAACCCATCGGCAAGCCAGTACGCGGTGATTCGACGGCAACCTGCTCGGCGGCGCTCCGCTTTGGTCATACGTTCTATAGCGCTCTTATGCTCGCGCATGCGCACGCCAGTGTCTGTTTCATAGCCATGGATCGCATCATCTTCGCCATCCTCTACGCGATGCGGGCGAGTCTGGGGATCGGACGGGAGTTCAACGAGTCTTTGATGAGTCTTTGAGGTACGCTGCGTGGCGGCGGGTTTGGTAGTTCCGGTAGGGGATGAGGTCAAAGCAGTGGAGGTGGCCAATGTTGGCTTCTGCAGGGAAAAGGAGGACGTGCGAGCGATTGGGGGGCGTGGCCGGGATTGGTGGGATTGGTGCTGATGTTGCATGGTGGGTCAAGGTGAAGCAAAAGGAGTTACAATGACGTATTCTATACTACTCCTTTCACTCTCACGACTTGCACAATGTCCCAAATAAACCCAAGACTGTCATCTGTTGGAGGAACTCAGTCACCTCCGCCCGACGACTGCCACCCCATGGGTGCTTGCTCCATTGAGGGCGGGAATGTCGGTGGCATACCTGACCGCCAACAGCGTAGCCGTACATTTCGTCAATTTATCATTAGAACCTTATCACAACTAATCCATTCAGAGTACTTTGACCCGTCCGAACATCATGATGTGCAGGAACAAACTCAAGCCCAAGCCAAACCAGGGCAGGTCGAGCCACATGGCACCGCTGTGCACGTCGGACAAGACGGGCAACAGCCCGAGGTGAGTCTCGACAACATCTAGCATTCGACCCCCTACGGCCAGCATCAGCGCCGCAAATAACTTCTTATTCTGTCTATTTACTTCCCGCTCGCTTACTACTACGATAGAGGGTGTCAGGTCCGTTTAAAAAATGAGCATTAATTGAAGGCACAATCAATGCGTCCCTGAGTTGTATAAAGTATCTTCCATTCAGTCATGTCTATTGTTCGCTCCAAGGCGTCAAACATGTAGTCTTGTATTCTGTATTTTATCGCGATTGTTGCCCGTCATTTTCGGAACTTTTATGTTGATGCGTTCTGACCATACAGCGCCGGAGGAAATAAAACCAGTTATCGTTATCGTTATCAGTTACGTTAGTTCCTTGCGATTGCAATCAGTAGTCAGCTCGTCAGTCCTTATTAGCGAATGAAGGTCATTGTAACAGGTGAGCTCTGCAACATGCTCGTCTCGCTCAGTAGTTGTGAAACGTCAAACCGTCATTTCGCACAGGAGCATCTGGTGTTCTCGGAACTGCCGTGTACGACGCGTTTAAGCGGGCGGCCGCCGACTCGGACAACGTTGTTGTCGGCCTCGCCAATTCACGTCCAGGGGGAGAGCGTAATTATCGCAAACTGAATCTCCTCGATTTCGACGCCGTGTCTACGTTTATCCGCGAGACCAAACCCGATTGTAAGTGAATGACACACAACTCACTCCCCACTTTCCCGCCGGCGTCACGGTGACTTGGATGAATACGCTCGGCGGCCTCATTTGCGTAAAATCGTAGTCCCAATGTTGGACGACTTCGTGATCCGCGGTTCCCGTTCATGAAAGCGAAACTTACCTCTTTTTCCTTTGTTTCGTCGCTTGTCGACCTTGTACTGTAGTGGTGTTACATTGTGCTGCGGAGCGCAAGCCCGATGTTGCCGAGAAGGTACGCCGCGGGGCAGGACGATGAGTCCTTTTTATCTCCCAACTCATAGCGCGTTATCGTAGGATCCAGAGGGCACGAGAAAGGTTTCCTCTCATGTGGATTGACTGACGCACGACTCGTCTCACGCAAATCCGCAGCTGAACGTCGACGTATCTGCGCACCTCGCTACTCTTGCCAAAGAGCACGGATTTACTGTCTTCCTCATCTCCACTGGTACAGTATCCTTACCTTTTTTTTTAATTTAAATTATTTTAATTTTGCGTTCGCTCTCACCCGGGGTTATACATTAGACTATGTCTTTGACGGTAACTCGCCACCCTATGCGCCTTCAGCACAAACCAACCCAGTGAACCTGTATGCCATCAGCAAGCGTGATGCCGAGCTCGCAGTGCTCGGTGTCGAAGGCGCCCGTGTGGTTGTCTTGCGCGTCCCCATCTTGTGTGTCTTTGCCTCCACGGTCGTCCATTGAACCCATGTCCAAAAAATGCATCGCAGATACGGCCCAGCTCCATCCAACGCAGAATCAGCGGTCAACATTTTAATCGACGTCGTGCGAGACCAGTCAGGGAAGAAGTACACCATGGATCATTACCAGACGCGCTTCCCTACCAACGTACTCGACATTGCCAGTTTCCTCGTTCGTCTTTCGAGTAATGAATATTTTGCTCTTCACACCTTGATATCCTAAGCTAACTCGGATGACCCACCTTTTTTTCCCTTATTCGTGAGCTAGAAAGACCCAAAAGCGCACTGCTGCCCCCGATAATACACTACTCAGCTGAAGAGCCCTTCACAAAATACGAAATCTGTCTCGTTTTCGCCCGCATTTTGGGTCTATCATACGCACACATCATACCTGACGCTGGGCCACCGCCTCCAGGTACGGGGCGAACTTCATTGCATCGTTTCTTATGATCTGATCCTTGCATATTATCTCCTATCTCGTTTCTATGTATGGAATCAGGGTCTACACCACGCCCGCGCAACACCCAATTATATCTGCGTGAGACGGAAGACTTGGGCGTCGAAGGTGGACTTGGGCAGGGTGGGTTTGAGGAATGGTGGACGGAATACCTCCGCAATAACTAAGCACAAACGTTTCACGGGTGTTGGGAAGCGAAGCGTGAGAAGCTGCGGTGGATAGGTTGGTGGCCGCTTTCGCAATGCGGTAGTGCGCGTGATTAGCTTGTACGACATTTACGAAACGGATGTCTATAGTTACTGTAAGGAAGCTGGCGTCGATACGTGGACCCATGAATGCCGTATACGGTTTGTTCCATTGAGATAAAAAAAGGCGACATAACAAATGAAAAACTTCCATTGCTGTGATAATAAACCTCGCGTTAGTACTCTGCACGTCAAGAAAAGCACAGCCGATTATTATTTTTTCGCCTTGGACGTTGCATGAATGGCTAATGAGCGTATGGAACATCCAAGTCTCGGCCACGCTTTTCGCCGCCCTCTTGCCTCAGCACGGCGACAGCAGGTAGCTGCACAAGAAGCGTCTATTACCACACCTTCCGATCGGAGGACGGCGCAAAATACACACCGGTCCACCTGAGATAATGGGTGCACATGAGGCGGTATCATGGGTAGGGATGAGTACTGTACAAATAGACAGAATGCCCTTTTCCAATGGTTTATAAACAAATGCCGTGGGGGTTTGGGGTGCAAGGGATGAGTAATCTGCGACAAGAATCCACAAAAAAAGTCCCTTCGATCGAGGTGGGGTTGCGGATGTGAAACACAACGGGCAACAAATCGTTGGCTAACGTGTGCGCACGCCCCGATTGCCCATATATCCCGCAACGTGGAGACACCCACCCCATAATCCTGAAAAGTGGCGCTCGCTGAAAAAGAAACCGTATGGACAATGAAGGCCACCTCGAAGGATTGTGGGTGTGCAATCATCCGAGTTCCCAATCCATGTCCCGGTTCCGGCTCTACTTCCTGAGCTGTGACCGCTCGCGCAGTAAACCCCACTCCACCCACCACTCGTCCGCGGCGTCAATCGCGAAGTAGCCCCATACTGTCACCAGTTCCGCAAGCTCGGCCTCTGACGGACCACTTCCCGGTGGGGGTTGGGGTGCATCTGGAGGGACCGCAGAGAAGCGAACTATACCGTCACGGATCCGCGTTGGACCGGTGGACAGCTGTTCTAAGCTTTGCTGCTCCATTGTTATCAACATATCTGTGCGGCCCTTGCGTAGGTCCTGATAAGCGTATAAAAGCGTTGAAACCTGATCCGCGCTCCGTACGCGCGAGAACAGAGTGCCGAGTATGGCGGCATCCTCTAGTGCGAGGGCGGGGCCAAAGGCTGTACCAGGCTAAAATGTAGTTAGAGGATAGAATAATAAAGCGGGACAAAATGAGGAGTTTGGGAGGTGAGGGGTAAAACGGACAATACACTTACACCTCGTGGATGTGCCGCTTCACCCATGAGTACGATGCTCCCCGAATTGTCCACCCAGGTTTCGGGTTGTCGAAATTTGTAACACGACTGGCGTGAAGCAGGACCGACCTTGTCGAGAAAGTAACGCAACCTGTGAAGGATCAGGTGATTTAAAATGTTGCGGCGTCGCGGGATCCATGGCATAACGGACCTCGGATCCATCTGCACTTCCTTATATCTTGATAATGAAGTTAATGAGGTCGTTGGATCCCAGATGTCAATTACTTCCGGCCTTGTGGCCGCTATAGACCCACTGTCATCTTCCCACCATACGTGGACAACGAATTCCTGGTGCCGTCGCTGTGAAAAGAGGCGCCCCGAGATTATCAGTTCACGCCCATTCCCGAACGGCATCCAGACTCACAACGGGATATGCTAGACTCCCAGAAGGGCCGATCAGCAAAGGAAGGGCCATTGCCAGGATAAAAGGACCTTGACGTACCAGCCACAATACGCTTATTTCCAAACCAGATTGGCCAACCGACATCCAGGAGTTGTTTTAACGGTGCGTATTTTCGTATCTCAGTCATCGGTACGCTACCTGTGTAATGGCTTATGCCAATCGGTGGCGTCTCGGGTTCATCTTCATCTGTGACCACGCTGCGTACGAGACTCCGCCGGCCATCGGCGCCTATGATAACATCGGCATGGAGTATCTCGCCGGTCTTGAGCCGCACAGTGGGTCGCAACGTGCGCGAAGCAGGCCCGGCGACAGGGGTTCTTATTTTGAAAGTTTCAGGCGGAGTTTCAGGGGCAGGCTCCACCGATTCGACAGTTACTCCAAAGTTCACGCGCGCTCCTGCAGACGAAGCGAGCCGAAACAGAACCTCAAGTAGGTCCGCATGCTGACCATCGTGGGATTTAGTGTCAATCGATGAGGCGTGCCGCCACATTGCACCTACCAGCAGCATGAAATATGATGATCCCATCTCCTCGATGAGAGCTGTTTGCCACTCAGATTGGCCTATTGTCCTTCCCGTCACTTTTGAACACGAAATCCCCGCTGAGTCAGCATTGTCTCGCTCGTAACGTGCGATGTAGGCAAAAAAATTGAAGCTCGTGATACTCACAGTCCAAGATAGAAGATGATGAGGTGGTTGCAGCCTTTTGTGCTAGCTCCCTTCCAACTCCCCAGTGTGTTAAGATTCTAGTTGCATTAGGGGGCAGTTGTGCACCTCCAGGTTGGTGTTGCAGGCCACGTGCTTGCTCCAATACTTGGACACGATGGCCCGACGCAGCGAGCGCATATGCCGCAGAAAGTCCAGCGATTCCTGTTGAATTAGTGTCGGTTGTAAACAGGTATCGTATCTCAAGCATGAGACAAACCGCCGCCAATGATGATAAAATCTAAGTGAAGACTTGCTTTTCTCGTTATATCGTGAGTTGGAGGCACCACGTTGGTGTAGGTACGTCGAATGGAGGTGCTGGATGAATACTGGTGAGGATGACGGGAGGAGCCTCCATTGACATCACGGGTGCGGAACGGTAGGTCCATGGAATGTCCTGACTGCACGGGCAGAGGATCCGCGAACGTGGGATAGGAACCTGTAGCACAGGACGCAGGTATTAATTGGCGTTGAAAGAAGGAAGACTATCGCAAAACGACCTTTTGGCATGCCTATCGACCTGGTGGACTAGCCTTTTGTTTTCGGAGGCGGAAAACTGGTCAACCTGGTCAGATCAGACGGCGCCGGAAAACGGCGAATTGGATACTAGCCAACCAGGAGCCAAAGAAAGGCGACAGGCACACGACAGAATGGGACAGTTCCGGCTTTCAAGCAAACGCCGTTACCCTGGAAAAAAAATAGGGGCACGGCAAGTCTTGTCTAAGCCAACGTACTCCAGAGCAGAGGAAACTATGCAGCTAACCCCTTCCTACTATGCCAAAGGCCAGAAGTTCAACTGAAATTACATCGGACAAGTGACGTCTTCTGATGCGCCGCTACCGTATCCACACAAAATTCGGCCTTGACGGGAAGGAAGGCCTAGAACGAAGAGGTAAATTAACGGTGTAGAGAATTCCATAAAGTCATAAAGTCTCAAAGCGTGATATAGAAGTAACCTACCACGTTTAAGGCCTGTCATCGGCTTGCGGGAAAGGTCGTGTGGCGTGAGCCTCAACTGAACTGAAGGAGGCGCACAGTGAGGCCTCGAACATCAGCGCCACCCAACTCACGACTCTCCTCGCTGTTCATAGCAATGCCTTGCTTCCCAGTCGGTACAGTATAGTCAGCTCACGCATATCACACACTGTACACAAGGGCAGCGGGTGTGCCACGCGCCGAGAAGACGATCGAGAGATCATCTATTGTTGTGTTGACTTTGAATTACTTCATGCTGCCGCATGATCTCGGCGATGGCGATCAAGATTGCGCAAGAAGAGGACCCGGTGTGGCCTCCTGTGCGGGATGTACCAGGGTACACAAGCGACGTGTAGTAGACAAAGTCACCCCTGTGGATCTGGCTCCGGGTCCCCGCGGCAAGTGTAAGCGATTCAGAATCCCCGGACTGGACCCGACCCACTTCCGACCCCGACCAGAAACACGACCGGTAGGTCATGTGACATCATCGATTCTGATAACGTAAGCAGTGTCTGAAGCTGCTAATAAAGGCTTCTTCACTTGCTTCACTCAAGGGATAGCATCCAATCCAAGTCTGGTAGTGATATCCGACAATCACCGTAATGAAAATTAATCCCTTACAACATTGGGCACAGCGTACTGAAAATTGCTTGCTCCTTTAAGCAATCATATGACACCCGTGTCGCCGTTCTTCATTGCTGTTGTTGGTCTCGCCCGGTGCGACCGTATCAGTCTTCCACCGTGAAACCTACAGTACATCAGTTTTTGCGGACAAGACTTGCTCGTCGACCACCCCGAATGATCCGAATCTGGGCAGTTTGCACTGGAGGCCCCGCAACTGCTTACGCAGTTCGCAGGATCACACGTACAGAGGGTGGAGAGTAATTTAATGGACAAGCACGGCACCCCCATTGTCATTTTTGAGGATCCCCACCGCTCATTTCTGAAGGCCTATTTTTTTTTACGGGATGTTTAGGGCAGGGCGCTCCGCGTCCGAGTCGGGACCGCCCAGAAGTACAGTAGATCGCGGGCGGCTGCGGCCTAGTTGCAGTGCTCCCTCTGTCACCTTTCGAATTCGATATCATCATCGGTGTGGATGGCGCGTCGTTACGCACGCGCGGGCTGGTGTCGTTCGCAGCCTCGCACAGCCGACTTACATGGGCGTCGTGATGCCAATAAAGTGCCACTGGCGGCTACGGTAACAGCCACACTAGCGGAAATGGCCGCTTTCGTGGAGTGGGACCCTCACCACGCTCGGCGACAGGCACACAATTACCTACGACGTAACGGCGGCGACATAGTACGCGCCTCTCGGTACGCTCGATGCCAACGGAGGATACGCGCGCTGCCGTGCTCCGGGCGGGCGCGTGACATTGCCCGGCGACACTGATACCTTCGCCAGCCCGGGTGCGAACTGCGGGAGTACGAGACTGCGGTGTAGGAGCGCGCAAGAGAAGAATGGGAGGTGACGATGCCGATCCTGGATGTATATTGAGCCAAGGACTCCACGAGGGCAAAGCAATGTCAATTCACTGCCACATTCCGAGTCGGACGCAGCAATGTTTTATGTAGTGCATGCATGATTGCTCGAGCTCCAGCCGCACCTTATTTGTTTGTAATATGGTACTATACCAAAGATACTACGGTATGTATTATCCTGAGTATGCTATCGGTCCACGTGTAGCTGTTCCTTGATAGCCCAGGGTGTATCGTACCACATCCGCTTCTCAAACAGTAGGTACTCAACAATACGTTTAGGTTCAACCGTTGATGCGACCCCGCGTCTGGTCAAGGCCTGTACCGTGTCGAAGCGTGCAAGCACATTCACATAAAGGGGATTGCCCGTGCGAATTGGCTGCAGGCCAAGGTGTCCTTCCACAGCGCGAATACTCACGATACGCACAGGTGAAGGTTGTGAAACAAGCCGCCACTTGTACGCCACAGGTCTCCCGACAGTATGAAGATTACGCAACCTCCTTGAAGCTGACTTGGCATAGTCATGCATTGTCAACGACGTAAGCGTTTTGGAATCGCCTCTGAGGAAAGAGTAAGCGGAGGTAAGGATGAGTTGAGAATGAGATAAAATTCACTCGGCGATGGCATTGTTTACACGCTTGTAATTTTCGAAAAGGATGGCACGTAATGGTGTCACCCAAGCGCCATCTTTTGTGGATTTGGTCTGGAAAATCTGGAAAGAACGTGCAGATGAAATATCCATTCCAGGAAAAGCGTTTTCTTGAGCAAGTTTGCGCATGCTGAACATAGTTAGTACATCTAATTCCTTTGGGAAAATAAGAGCGGAGGCGCGCCAGTGCGGGATAGGACAAAAACAGTACGACGTAGAGTAGTGGCAATCCCCAGGAACCAGGGACATGACAACTAGAGAAGGGAAGTCGCACCTCGAAATGTTTTTTAAAGTATTTAAGAAATTATCTCGGAGTAAAGCGATGTGATCACGGAGTGTGGCGTTTTCAGCCCGTGCAGGAAAGGATGGAATATGGACATCTGTTGGCACTAGTTAGTGTCTGGACCCCCAGAAGATACAAAGAAAGCCACTTGTTGGAAACTCTCATGAGTCACATCGAAGCACGAGAAGGAGGCAGACAAGTGCGACTCAAACAATGGTTACGCACCTAGTGTTTCCAAAGGAAGAGACCACATGTCAATGAACGACTCGCCCTCATCGCGGACAGCACGATGAAACCGGGCTAACGCGTCCTCATCAGATTCCAGTAATTTTGAAGGTTTCGAAGCTGGCATCGTGGCCATTCCTCGTTTTATTACTTGGGAAAATGCTGGCGCCGGGGAAGGGGTGGGTCTAAGGTAGGGCAAAGACGCAGACGGGTTAGACAATGACCATATTAGCGACGAGAGCATTGCTCCACGATGCACTGGAGGCACGGGCAGAATCGATTGCTGCGCACGCAAGACTTGCGCAGAATATTGAGTTGCTTTTGCCGCCATGCTCAGAACTCGCTGGTGAGGGCTGCGATACGGCGCGTTTGCTGGGATACTCATGTGCACGTGATATGTTCACACGGTCTGGTTTTTTACTCCGACATTCGCGTCGCTCGGCTTCTTCGCGCTCTCTCTGTTGTCAACATTGATCCCAATGCCTGTGAGTCTCTCAACATTTCATAGTCAATATAGGCCTAAGAAGTCCGGTATATGTCTTTTCAGCGCCAGTCTCGTTCTTCTCGCCCTAAGACTTCTCGTCCGGCGCCGGCCCCTGCCAGCGCACCTTCGCGTGGCGCTTCCACAGCAGCGTATCCTACCCAGCACGCGCATTCAGCCCCTGCGCCACCGGCGCAAACCTCGGCCCCTACGCAAGCCCAGACCTCCTCTAGCCCAGGTCTACTTGCGCAGATGGCTGCCACCGCGGGCTCCGTCGCCGTCGGATCAACTATTGGCCATGGCGTCTCTTCGATGCTTTTTGGAGGCCGCTCCGAGTCTACACCTGTAGAACAGCAGCATCAAGCGCCCGCACAGCAAAACACATCCTCGTTTGCGCCTAACTGTGAGGTGCAGGCGAAGGAGTTCTCGAAGTGCATCGAGAAGGCCGACTTGCCCAGCTGTTCCTGGTACCTCGACCAGCTCAAGGCTGTAAGATTTCACTCTTGTGATTCATGCGTTGGTTCTCAACGGGATATTCGTTACAGTGCCAGGCGGCCGCTTCCCAATACTGATTGGAGTCGGTTTGGGATCCAATTTCCTTCTCCGAACCGGGACGTATTAGTTTGTAAAGATTCATATCACCAGCATACATCCCCACTCAATGCTTCTGTAAGCGCTATCGCAGTAATTCAATCCATAACGTATAACCGCACAGCACTGTTCATCCTTGGAACTTGAGTTTTGGTTATTCAATTCCACCCTATGAATACAGTATCTACCTCTGCCCATTGACTTCGGGATGGAGCTCTAATGTCATTCTTCCCACGACCATCCCTCTCTGCAATGCTCCGGTCTGCGGGGCGAATTTTATTCTGAGTCACACTTCCCTAGCTGATATAATCAGCTGTGTGGTGTATGTGTATGCGACGGATGCCCGGGGGATTTGTTTTTCGGTCGAATCAGGAACGGTGACGCGGCGAACCGGACACCTTGGTGCTTACTGAGCGGGTCAGCCCTTAATAACATTAGAGGCTGCCGTGGCATTGGTCAGTGTATCGCCAAGGCACGCTACATTTGTGATTATCGTTTGTGTCGAGCACAGGTTCGTATGGGGGCCTTCATGATGCCAGGCAACCAGTGTGAGCCTAGACCTCCCGGCGGCGCTGACTCGATGGGTAAAATTGTTTTCATGTTATTAAAATTTTCATGGCTTCCTGACGCTTTCCTCACGTCAAGGGTGTTGCCCGAAACAAGAACAGCGCAAGATGGAGTCACCCGGATATACATTACACGCATTTAATGATACTCTGCTTGGCTTTGGTACCCATCTCCGCGCACCCCGAGTTTTCTTACCGCGAAAGATGGATGAGTAGGCCCCCGGAGGCTCGGATCGGAGGACGACCGACCTCTGCTTATCGACTAATTTGTCATTAATTGTCTCTCCAAGCCAGCCATGTTCCTGTTTATCGTTTAGAACACTCGCGGAGAAACGCGGATCCGTGGAATCTGCACCCAGACACTTGACTGTCGTTGAGTCGGCGTGACACCAGATCTTCTTCCTCGTCTTGGGGGTGGTCATTCAATATACGAGATGCACCAATGTTGCGACCAACAGTTTGACTGAAATAGAAGGGAAGATGGAGGCAGGTGTATGCGCCGGGAAACACTGCCAATGTACCCATATTAACTTTTCAGGGACAGGGGTCTATCTAAATACTGGACTCACGATACATGGCATGTTCGTGTGTCAGAGTTACGGCATCATGATAATTGCGCCTAGACTTCATCCTGAAGAAAAAAAAAACACCGGACTAGTGACCTCCGTCGCATGAGGCGTAGAATATCGACGCAGTTGACCTGACATACTGTACGGGTTTGGCATGGTTGCGCGTTGGTGAGAATCCACGATGTACTTTCAAATCGGTATGCTGCACGGTTAGTGTAGATTAAGTAATACATGAGGGTGCGGAAAGGACTCCGAAATACAGTATGTGGCCAGTACCCACCAGCACCGAGGCTGACCATATGCAAATGGGGGGGCGACCTTGGACTGATGGCACCACCAGATAGAAGTATCCCACGGTGATTGTGGCCTAGGTTGGTTCTATGAACCCACACATCGCAGCCTCCACAGAGCCCACACAACTCCACTGGCAAAAAGCAGAAAACAAAGATAAGAAATCATCACCTTAGTTGACCGGTTGCGTATACCCAATTACCCATAGACCTTTGCAAAATGAAAACCTTACACTCCGCCTAACCCACTCTTGAAAAGGTGGTTCTGGATGGTGGGAAGTGGTGCAGATATTGGCAGAGGTATATCATCTCAAGGTAGCTTGATAATCTTTCTTTGCTTTTGATAACTCTTTTTATTGTGCGATTAGTTTATATAATCATGCGTTATCTGGTAGGCAAATCCAATATTAATGCGGTGTGGTATATTATATAGGCATGCCAAAAAACATCATTGCTATGCTGAGATTATCCCAAGTCCCCTCTGTTGGATCTCATTAGTGCAGGAGGCCAGCTTAGTCTGCTCCGCATGATGCAGACACGAGTTTTTTAAATCTCCTTGCCTTGATTGGTCGTATCGTGGGAATTCCGCGCTCCAGCGTCGTTTGTTGGAGCTCGTCAAATTTTGAATATGGTGGTTGCGCCGAGGCCATTCGAGGTAGAACTGGGAATTTCATCGCAGGTCACGAGCCATACTACCTGACAAGTAGTCCTGGACACTCATCAGCACCCCAATGAAATTTGCTAGGTAGCATTTCCGCTCCCTCGTTCTACTCTTGAGTCTCATATTTTGAGAACCCAGGTATCTAGACGGTGCGCAGGTGAGGTTCATGCTTCGATGCCTCGGATGACGTCTTGCTCACGCGCCATCACTGTGTGTCCAAGGCACCAGAATGGAAACGCGCATATATGTACGTATTTTTGCAGCAGTCCCCTTATAGGCTCTGTGTTTTGATGGTCGTGTGACAGCGACTACCGCAGCTTAAAGAAACGAATCACAGCCATAAGACGAGCCCAAGGGGACCCTGGAAGCCGCGTGTATTTGTCATCGGAGAGCGATTCTGATCACTTCCTGCGAGACTCCCGGGCATCAGCGCGCCGCAATGACGGACAAAAAATCGCAGATGGAGGTCATGAAACCGACGGTGAGGCCAATGCACGCAACGAAAGGCACGAACACCAAACCGGTGTGAACACTTATACCGACTCAATCGAGTTCAAGGAGCTGAAAAGAAGTACTGAAGATCATGGCAAAGTAGATATCATGGCGTACTTTTTGTGTGCACGAGTTTAATAATCTCTCTTAAGGTGACAATTTGTGCATCTCCTAAATCCACTTCCGCCGTGCCGTCACTCGTAACGGGCGCAGGGCAAGGCGCTGCCTCCCCAGATACGTCAGAGACCAAACAGTCAGCGCTGCCCGCACCCAGATCAAGACCAGTTGATGGTCTCCGCAGACGTACCACTGCACGCTGTGACTATTCTCCTGTCTATCTCCGTGATTACGCTCAACGTTGACCTGCTTTTTCATTTTTTCCCTAGTCATCCCTTCTCGTTCCGCGACGTCCCCCAACCCACCTACACTCGCCCAGGTTCTTGAACTTATGTCGCCTATCCAGTTAGAATTCTTCAAAAAGCTCAATGCAGAGTTGTCCAAGGTTGATTCTTTCTTTAACGAAAGAGAAGCTGAAGATCGTGCCCGCAGCTTGCAACTTCGGAGTCAACTCGAGGAGTTGAAAGACCACCGACGTCTATTCCATGTGACTTGGTCATTTATACCATCGTTTGCACGCCACTGACTAGAGAGCTTCTCCGACAAAGGAAGCTCACCCAGACTTTCAAGCCGCTCTTCCTTTTTTCCCATCTACTGGATCAAAGACGTCGACACTGATGAGCTACGTGCTCCGCCTCTCTCAGCGGTCCACTCATACGGATAATGCCCATGTACTAAGAGAATCCCCTGCACATCATCAGTCAGCTGGGGCAAGGCTCGATCCAGATGAGTATCTACAGGCACGAAAGCAACTCAAGCGTGCTGTATCGGAGCATTACCATGCGCTAGAGGTCCTCAATAACTATCGCGTACGGCCTGCACTGAGTTGTTGGTAACCACAGATGATAAACAGGGAGTAGATACTGAATATCACGGGTTTCCGAAAAGCGCTCAAAAAGTTCGAGAAAGTGACTAGGGTATGGTAATCTGATTCTGTTCAAGTATTGATGTCTCTGAGACTATGGCTCTAGGTTTTGGTGCAGGATTTGTACATGAAGGAAAAAGTTAGTTTTACGCTACCTGTCGTGTAGTTATTGATTAGTTCCCATCACAGGTCGATTCATGCGCTTTCGCGTCAGATAAGACTGTGCAACAGCTCTTGCAAGAGATGGAGGACATGTTCACCGCGCGTTTCGGTATGAGCATTGTGGTGATCAACTTCATTTGTGTGTCTGATAATTTACGCATAGCGAAAGGTGACAGAAAGCGCGCCTTGGTTCGCCTACGGGCGGTTTCTTCTCGCAAGACACACCATTTTAGTACTTTCCGCACAGGTATCGCTCTAGGACTGGCATTTCCTGCCGCCATTGATGGCATTGTTCGCTGTGAGTCCTCAAATAATCCCGCAATGCTCGCTGAGCCTCTTTCAGGCCTCCAGCCTCATACGCGTGTTGATATACCATCATGGGCGAGCCTCCTCTTTATATATGCGAATTTGCTCGTCCCCACGCTTTTGCTATTTCTTGTGGGCACAAACATGCTAATTTGGACCGCGTCGAGGATAAATTATGTCTTCATTTTTGGTACGGCATCACCTTCTCTGCGATGTCAAATCAATCTCTGATTCGCCGCAAAGATCTGGACATTAGCACTCGTCTTGATCATCGGGAGTACTTTGAGGTACATCCCAGGAGGTTTTGTATCACATGAAAGAACACTGATAAAGCATCATCGTAGTTACCTTGCGTCATACTCGCAACTCTTTGTTGGGCTTTTTGGCTCTCCTTTACCCGCTCAGGAGAGCCCACTATCCAACCGTGGACATGGCCAATGATTTGGCTACTCTTTGTCGTGGTACTGATAATCAACCCTCTCCCTACCATGTCTCGCGCGAGCCGGTGGTGGTTCCTCCGCAAAGTTGCACGGCTTCTGTCGAGTGGATTTAACCAAGTGGAGGTAAGGCAATTGTAGTCCAAACAACCGTTCATATCATGACATGGGGTTCAGTTCACAGACTTCTGGCTGGGGTGCGTGCTCTCGGCGAGGGCCAGCGGGTTAATTGACTCAGATGAGGTTCTGCACCATTCCAGAGACCAATTCTGCTCCTTGGCTTTTCCGCTCGGCAATGTCTACTTCATCGCGTGTTCATACGCTGGAGGTTTCGGGTCCAATTCATTCCAAGAGTGCAGTAGGCCCACTCACTGGGGTGTACCCTTCGTTCTTGGTGCATTGCCGTTTTTCGCCCGCTTCGGGCAGAGCATTCGACGTTGGTGGGATTCGGGATTGATCACTCATCTAATCAACGTTCGTCTTCTCCCTCTGTTTATGGATCCGACAAGCCTAGTTACTTTTATATCCAGGGAGGAAAGTATTTCACAGGGATAGTGTATTACTTTTGCTACCAGTTATGGCGACATAATGGTGGATACTTCTCAATCCGTTCGATCTTGTCGTTAAGGTGACGGGATTTTAAGGTTCCAGACACAACACAAGCTTTGTATTTTTCTGCCTCTTCGGAATGATTTATTCAACTTATACTTCAACATGGGTAAGTTCAGTGTGCCCAATGCTGATCAATGCTGACTGCTGGGCATTAGGATTTACTCATGGACTGGTCTCTCTTACGCCCACATGCGCGCTTCACGTTCTTACGCGAAGAGCTATTGTACTCGAGCTATATTCCGGTGCATTCCGTTTCATTATCAGCCACCCTGCCTGACTGACAATCGCCACGACAGTTCTACTACCTCGCCATTGTAAAAGATTCACTTCTTCCAGGAGATGAGGCGCAACTGACACAAAAGTGTAGATCACCAACGTTCTCATTCGCTTTATTTGGATAATTTACATCCCGACGCGTGGCCCAAGCACTGCCCTTCGCACATGGTTGGTAGCGCTTCTCGAAGTGCTGCGACGCACTCAATGGAACATCTGTACGCTATTTTCGTCTCACCCACACTTAATCCCTTGCCAACCAAAGAACTCTTTGGTCGCGTGCAGACCGTTTAGAGAACGAACATTTGGGCAACATGGACCAATACCGTATTACGCGCGAGGTGCCTCTGCCTTATTCTTTCGACGAAATTAACCCCGAAACAGACGTGGGTGACGAAGATGATGAACCTCAAACACGAGGAAGTATACGCTCATCCAGGTCGAAGCGAGGATGATCAGGTTTCTCCAACTGAAGGATGCGGGGGGAGGATGCGACAGGTTTCGATTGACTGAGTTGGAGTATGGAGGTTACATACCATCAAAGATATCCCAACCCTCGCAACGAGGATTATTACAGCCTAACATGACTGGGGTCGGTGTCTTTAAACCGCATATATTGTCGGCAAAGAAGATGGCAACGCTACTCTGGACATTGCGAGAAGAGGTTCATTTCATCGTCGATGCGATCTGATCTAGCTCCCGGGCAATCAACGAATTGGGACAAGATGAGCGCAACTTTCTACACCGCGGCAGTCAGCAAGTTGTGTAGAAAAGGCCAAGGAAACGCACTCTAGCCTAGCGCGATCACCACGCTCCTTGCACTCTTTGCCGGCCATCACCCACTCTCCGCACTCGACATAGAGGTCAACACGCTTGTTGGAATCGCAGCGCTGCACATAATTGACAGCTTCCTTTGCGTGGCCTTTCTCAACAAGATGTTTCACGAATGACTCATACCCAATCGGACTCCGCTTCGACCGCGAAAATGCTTCCAAACCTTCAAAGTCCCGGGTGGCCGTAAACGCGTGTAGCTTTATGTACCAAAACCTGGATAATGGTTGTCGTCATCAATAAGCTAGGATGCAAGTACACAAGGACTCGGTCTCCCACCTCTTGTCGGGCACTTTAAAGTCCGACTTGAGCCTGTCGGCGCGTTTGAACATGCCGTTGAGGAGGCATTTCTTGATGGTCTCATCGACACTGAGGCCGAAGAACTCTATCTTGTCCGTCGTTTCTTTCTCCAGCGTTTGCTGGAACGCCAGTAAGCGACTATACTCGTCCATCATCTTCAATGCGCATCATATTGTTCGTTATGCAACCGCGCAAGTCTAAATGTGATAAACCAACCTTGGCCTCAAACGAACGTTCTTTATCCTCCGAGAAGAATTTTTGAGCGGCTTTGATTGACGTCATTCTTGCAGCTGGGTCCTGAGATGGGTGTTGATTAGGAAAAAAGATATAGATCAAACCGTTCACAACTTGCCTTCATCCGCCTTGCTTCATCTAAATTTAGTACCGCGCTCTCGACGCGTCTATCATCCGAATAATAGAAGTCCCGGAGCATCTCTGGGTTCTGTTCCTTCGCATACACCTGCAATAGTCGGCTTGCTGGAGCGAGGCTGGAACCACCGTCTTCGATTAAACGAAAGAAAGTCCCCAACGGTAGACGGTTGTAGAGTTGCAACAAAACATGATACACTGCATGTGTATGAACAGACTCATCCTTTATCAAGTGGCCGTACCGTACCTAAATCTGTGTCACCGCTGTCAACGGCTTTCTGGAGCGCTAGCCGATCTTCCTTCATCATAAGCAATAAAGGAACTTGATCTGAGGCCCTCATCTCATGATCCAAGAGCTACGTCTCTCTGAATCGTACCCAACGTCAGGATCAAAGGGCGCTGGGTAACTCACCATTGTAGCCAGGCGGGTTCGGCCAACTTCCCACGCCTTCTTTGCAATCTCGGCATAGCTAACGGTGGCGCCCCCTAGTTTCTCAAATTTTTCTACAATAGCCCTCGATACCTCTTCATCGCCTAGATCAGCATCCTTGCCGGTGTCACTGACCACCGGTTTTGATTTCGTAATCTTCGCAGACGCCCAGTGCTTGAGGACATTATCAGGTGAAAGAGACAAGAATGAAGATATATGAAGCGCAAGAAGGTGCAGATTACGGGAAGTCAGTCGAGAGATGAGATGCGAAGGCGAGAGATAGTTATATCTTGTCATTTTCAGTCAAAGAGAAGGACATCACGAGAAGAACGAGCTCACTGAAAGAGAGTGAGGGGTATGCCCACTTCAAACTGACGCACCGCATTGAGGACTTTAAGTGTCTTACCCATGTTCACGAAATCAGTGGGATTGTATAGATCCAAAAACGATTTGCCAAAGTTTGCGGCCTAGGGTTTTCGATGTTCTCAGGATTAGAACGAGGGGCTCAACATGCGACACGTACGCTCAAAAGTTTCCGCTGCCACGCAGGTTCCCACTGCTGTCCCGCTGCATCAATGACCTCGTCGACGGCTGCAGCTAGGTCGAGTTTGATACTCCGTATATTCTCATCGGCCTTAGGAGAGCGGTTATTGAAATTCTCCCAGGCGTCGAATAGAATTGCGGAGGGTGACGTAGATCCTGGGCGGAAAACGGACACACTGGATACTGAAACCGCTATCAGCAAAGCACATGACTCTGTGGGAAGGTTTTATTACCTGGAACCTTCTGAATAAAGTCACATGCATCGGCAGCGATGATCCGGACCCCATCAACCTCTGTGACAGCAAAAGTAGGCCCAGCATAGTAGTATCTATGCTTGCTGTCATTGACATATGGAGGTATCTATCGCAAAACGCACTGTAATGTATCACCAAATGGGCCTACCAGTAACACAAGTGAATCCCAAGTGACAAGAATGGCGTCATTACCACACCACTCGACCTGCCTAACTAGGCCCTCGGCACCAGTAGACGTGGAATCAAACTCGGCCAAGCTTCGCTGGAAGTCGGTCGAGACAACCCAAAGCGTGCCTGACATCGTTAACAGGGCAAGTGATTTTCCATTGGGTGACGGAGCCATGTGAGTAAAGGGTCCCCGGGACAAACGCTGATCAACTGTCTCAAGATTGTCCACAGAAAGGACACTGGCTTCGACAGATAGTAGAACCTCAACGTGGCGCGATATTGTGAGATCTGGTGGAATAAGGGTCCAAACGGTGGGCGGTTCGGAGAGATCTACCTATCCAGTTGATTGAGAATGCGTGAACTGAGTCGAAAAGACTGACTTGGATTGGCTAGAGTTAGTGGTCTGCCACCTTGCCACCCCTTCACTTCCAACAACTGTAATGAGCCCGTCATTGCAACCAGACCACTATCGTGTATGCGCGCGTCCGTGATTCCAACCTCTCCAGCATCTGTACCTAAAGAAAACTGGACGTAGTCGCCTTGTAGGTCGTAGAGACGGTATACGCCCTCCTCGTTTAGGATCACTAGTCTCTCGTCGCCTGTCCACCCAAAGCGTATAATTTTGGCTTGTTCCCACTAATTGCGAGCATAAAAGATGTGCGCATGAACCGTAAAATCGACACGTACGCCAAGCAGCAATAAGCCCTCGCCTGAAGGTGAATACACCTGGATTTGTGACTTTGAAAATATAGGGGTCGCAGGTCCAATAGCAATCATTTTTTTCGTGTCCCTCATGAGCGCTGTTGAGTCACCCGTAAACCTCTTTATGGTGGGGCAAAGTATGGCTACGCACCCAAAGGACCGCCGTTGCGGCATCCAGCTACAATGCAATCACCAAGACTAGGTAACTTTCCATCGAGGGTGTACAGACGTTGTTGTCGATAGAAGACATTGGCATCCTGCATAGCCTGCCATGATGTCGTGGGGTGTTCTGCCATTGTCTGGAGGAAAACAGGAATCACGTGCTGGTGATTGGTTAAGTCAGGGTTATGTAAGTAAAAGGGTATTTCCATCCAGGTGTACAGCCTTGACGCCCTCTGTCTCGTTCGAGTTACAGTAACTGCAAACGGTTCACGGAGTAAGTGCTCAATTATTACAAGTATCGAACCTCGGGGTCCTCAGTGGGAGTTTCGTTGCTAAATCTGATGCCTTATTGGATCCGCAAAGTACCGACCGTGAGTGATACCCTTTCCTCCTTCATCCCAAGCGCGGCCAACTCTACGTCAACCCTTACACTGACATGGAATACCTTCAGTAAGGATGAAGTGTGCACCCACTTCAAGATCCGCCTTGTTAATCTCGTCCTGGACGGCGTAGGATCGGCTCTGCGACTTTTGACTTTCTTTCGCCTGTTCCAACGACTCCTCCATCTCGTATTGCATGTTCTACAGAACCGACCAGAAGCAGTGATTAGCCTCGGCCTCTCGTAAGGACGGCAATATGTCCGCTTCTCGAATGACGCATCTCCATCTTGCCATAATGCTTCCGCAGTTCTTTACTCCCTTGCGACGTAGTGTCGCGCGCCACCAAGGTATTCCGTATGTTCCTCGTGGCGAGTGCAGTGCCCTCGATGTTGATTTCTTGACATGATAAGCATTCTGCAGCATTAGGACCTACCACTGATGGCAACTCCGCAAATGTTGCTGAGAGAATCCATAACAGGCCATGGAAAAAAAACACATTCCACAAATCTGTCTCATTCTACGTGTGGAAAACACCAAGAAAACCATAACCGAGACAGCAAAGCAAAGTCATTAATCGTAATGCTCCACCTGAACTCGTATGTGTCGCTGATAGCACACCTTCAAAAATAAGAGACCATACGAAGTGTTCCAGACCAGCTCGTCACCTTAACGCAAAGAAAGTATATGGGTCGAAGTGAGGAATTTAACCCTTGTGAGAGCTATGAACAGAAAGATTAATCACAATTTCGGCCTTGGGGCAAGAATAATGATAAAAATAAAAACTTACCCTGGAAGGACCAGCCAAGTCGGCCAGCTGTGAGCTCCACGATCCTACATGTCCCACCCACATATCAACGTTGAGGGGTTGACTTGAGAATGGCGAAAGGGACAACATATCTACCCTCGAAGCACAAGGAGTGGGGCAGAAGACGCAGCCTACCCTGTGAAGCATGATATATGCATAGGAGCGTGCTAGGTACATGAATAGTAAAGGGTATAAGGAACGTAACTAAGATACTAACCTCAGTCTTTGGGAGAAAGAACTGAGGTGTAAGGCGAAGAATACATCATGGCATCTTAAATTCCGCGGCAATCAAGTGGGTATGAGGTAAGACGGCCGATTAGTTCAAGTGAGATAATAAACGCTATCCGAATCCCAATATCTCACTGATCTGAAACAGTCCATTATTGAAATGGGTGGCAAGACGAGGTGAGTCAACCCACACGAGTGCAAAAGCGACACCTAGCCTGTATAGAATGATGGGTGAAGTTACCCTTGACTTTGAATGTGGGGTATACATCGGAAGGGTCGTGGAAATGGTCGTTTATCGGTGCTGGCCCTTGCCTGCATTATTCGGTCGAATGAGTTTCAGCCTTACGCGACAGTTCAATTATAGTGTATACATCGGCCCGGGATTCTCATCGATCACAGGCATTATTACTGTAATTTAGAAAAAATTAATTTGGGTGGCATCCGGCAAACTCCGCTGAGGTGCACGCTCTGCTGCTCCGCATGTGAGGCCGCACTAGTTGTGTGCATGTTCTGTTTGTGCCGCTAAGGCTGCGCATAGGTGCGGCAGTCAGAAACAGAAGCGAATGCTGGACTATGTCTAAGGGGTCACTAACAGAGGCAGCAGTTGATGTGAGTCGCGCACACTAGTGCACACTCTGTTGCTCTGCAAGTTAAGCCTAAGTAAGCGACTACTACACGCGTCCTCGAAGCTGCTAAGGCCGCAGGCACATGCGGCAGTGTCAGGGATGTAAATGAAGGGCTACAGTGAGCATGAGAAGTCGAAGTGCTGGTGGCCGATGATGCCAGTCATGCACGCTCGCGCACGCCACACAACTCTGCAAGTGGGGCCTCACTGGGGCCATTACATATTTCCTCGAAGTTGCTAAGCCCGTAGGTGTGTGCAGCACACTCAGAATTCATAGCCAGTGCGAATGCTGCACCTCAGCGGAGTTTGCTGATGCCACCCAAATATATTTTTTCAAAATGGCGCATGACAAGGTATTCGGTAACGCGGTAACGTAGCCGACCTCGTCAGCATAGAGACATAAAAACCCGCGAGTATAAATTGATAGAGTGGATTTTTGCCAAGCGATATTTTAGTCTACGCCGCTAAGATGACCTGATATAAACCATATATACTCCTAGGACCTCGTTGGAATGCACCGAGGGAAGCAAGGTATAATAAAAGAAATGTAGTAAAAGATGGTTGGTGGCTTTCAAGTTGACAGCGGTGCGAAAAAGAAGACGGGATGGTACTGAGGTATACGTAACTTACGGACGCCTGTACGGTTGCACCTGTCAGTGCCAGTGGCCCTGGCACTGAAATGTGCATGCATCACGATGGTGGCCCTCACTTACGGCTTGACACTGTCATTGTACCGTAAAGGGTGCCATTCTCACGGAGAACGTAATAGAACGGTAGAAGGCCATGATCATCCTGTGGCGCAGTATGGAAGACCCCAAAAGAACTGCAAGGGTCAGTTAGTACAGAACCAAACTGCACCCGCTGGGAGGTAAGGCTCGGGGTGACAACGGTTCCTGGCCGGCACCAGTAGTGTGCGAATGAACCACGGTGTTCGCGATAGGGAGGATGGCGGCCTAAACTTCTCTTGGAATCGTCTGGCTCGCTGGAACGTAACATGACACCAAGGCGGGCCCTTGCCGCGCTAAGGCACAGAAGTCCAAATTCGGCCCTTCGCTGCGAGCGCGCTACGCAAAGAATCACTTGGAAGTTAGAAAATCACTGAGACGGCTGTGCAGTACTGTAGTGCATTACTTTTGCGGAAAACAGCGTCGAAGCGAAGTCATCGTTCGGCAACCAACAACGGCAGGGGATGCCCGCCACTTTCCACCCTGTATTGTGGCGCGAGTCCAAATGTTTCGAAAAAATACGAATATACGGGCGTCTGACTACGGTACGTCGGTACTCTGATCCGAGTGACGGACACCGCGTTTCAGGGGGCAAGTAGTCCCACGTCCCATGTGTACGGTTTGTGTACGTGAGAACGTTCCTGACAAGCTATGGATTTGCCAGCTGTTGACCAATTTATGTAGGATTACAGTAAAAGTACGAAACATTAGTGATGGATGCTGCCGGCATGTTCATGTTGGAGCTAGTCACAACCATGCGCCAACATTACAAACGACCGTCAATGAGACTAACTCCAAGTCGACATATTTCAATTATCTGTATTCACCGTCCTTCCTGAGAACGCCATACACCAGATCATCTAGAACCTGGAAACCCTGGAAACACCTTCTCCCTTAGGTTGAATCCCACGTCGTTGTATGTAACTTACCTCATATCTGTAAATCTTTCTTCATTTGGAGTTCTGCCGCCATCATTTGCATCTCTTCTTGTGACCGTACACTAATTGTCTGCTTGCCGCCATGCTCTTCATCCACATGAAGTAGGTCAACATCAACCTCTATGGTCTTGTGAACGGCAACCTCTACATTTGGATGAGGCCAGGCTTTGCCACGACGACGACCATATACGTCGTGGTCACTTAAAAGAGCAGTTCAGAGGGAGTGGATCGATTGTCAGGTTTGAGGACGTACCTTGTGATGTACTGGAATAGGTCACGGTAAAGTCGCGTTGACATAATGACCCTACCGAACCAGTCAGAAGAACGTTTGTCAAGATCGAAGGGTAGGAACTAACATGAGAACCACTATAGGTTGATAAGAGAATGTGTGATCAAGAAAAGGTGAAACAAGCATGGAAGATGTACTGACTGTGGGGCTCCTGGAACATCTGGCAGAGAAATTCATCAGCCGTCTTGCGAAACACCGAGGTCTATCTTTACCCACCAAGTTCCATGCGTCTAATATAACGAACAAGACTAAGCAAGCACATTAGGGACGAGTCATAAACTTCCACACACCGTTCATATTCAAAAAACCGAGAACCTTGAAAGAATCAGGGCATACATAGTAACATCAAAAGAAAAAAGGCATGATGATGACTTACAACAGAAGGCACTTCAGTAGCGGTGGCAGTCAGAATCCAAAAGATACTCTGAAAATAGAGCATGCGCCAAAGATGCGTCGCGTTTTTCTTCTGCATTACGCCCCCAAACATGACGCTTAGGAGAGTCAAGTCCACAATAATGTTAACCAGTAGACTCCAGCGGAAAGAATTCGTCGACGTGATGACACATGCGGAAACCTCAGCATTCCATGTAACATGAGACTGCATAGAGGGCGGGCCCACAAATTTTGACTTCAGCGTCCTTCGCCATCGCGAGCAACACAAAAATGTTTACCTTTGTAGAACCTACATGAACGAGTAGCCTGAGAATAAGTCCATAAATAAAGAGGTAATCAAACGCACTCCAGAATGAAGCGGCAATGCTTGCAGACCATATTAAGAGGGTAATCGTTGTGATAGTTGTATCTCGCCCCCAAATAGCAATGCTGGATTTTGTTGAAGGATCAGCCTACAATTTCCCTGGGAGAAGTGCGACTATGGATCACTTGCCCACGAAGCGCGAGAAGAAATGAGGCGATAGCCTCACCGAACCATGACGTCGCAAGGACAGAACGCCACCAGACCTGCGTAAGATTAGGCTCATCAGGACCAGTACCAAACCTTGAAGACACTCGTGAGCAGTCACTAACGTTGCAGTTATATCTGGTAGTGAGGCTTGATCCTAGAAGGTTGAGGATAACTGATACGAGGCCCAATGTCCGTGCCAGGAAATACACGGCAAATGACCACTTCCATGGCCGTCTGCCAGTGAAGACCTCCCATTCAAAGCCGAGGGTACTGGCGAACTCCCATCTGTGGCAAGCGGTCATTATCATTGCAAAACGCAAGCTATGCAATAAGATTCGAAGCGCACATGTAGACACCGCAAAAAAAATGAACAACTTTGACAAGGTGGTCTGCGCAAAGGAGGTGTTGGACGGTAAACAAAGACCAGTGTTAGTAACTAATTATAACTTACTGTAAACATCCACCTCAGAAGGCATAGCTGACGGCGAGTCAAAGAGGAGTGAAAGGAAAAAGACAAGGGAGTCTGGGGAATTAAAGACCGAGGAAAAGAAGGCGCTGGAACCTGGTTGCCTTGTGAGCTTCTATTGATGTACTCGTCCGGCAATGTAACGCACCGTCAGGTCACATCAAATTCGAGGGCTGCGAAGAAATCTCATAAGCGAGCGAGGAAAATAACCTGAAAAGGAACCGCTCGGCGAAATTCTCAGGAGCTTGGACAGCGCTTAATAAGATTTCAAAATTTCCTCCATGCTACAGTATCCCCAAGCGGAAAAGAGAGAAATAAGCGGCAACCACCTTATTATTTGAGCCAACCAAAATTTGTCGAGGTTGTATTCGGCGAGCACTCAAGTTAATGGTCAGAGCTACATTACATGCGTTGAATGTAATTGCGTACCGTACTCACCGTATGAAGGTTCAGCGCTGCGACTGTTCAGGAACTTGAAGGTAAATAAGGCACCGTGGCAGGAGACCGAAATTTACAATGGAAGCAAGCTTCGCTAACACACCGCATAACGGCCTGACGTGTTTGACAGTTATGACAGCAATTTCATAGCCCTCTGGTGCCAGACTGAGAGAATGAATGTCACGGTGTCGGTGTGCAGTAGAGCACGTGCAGGCCGTCACGTGCAGGCTGTTTGATGTCTTTACGTTTACCAGTGATAGATAGTGACATGCTCTCAATGCTTCGTGGTATCCTACTTCCTCGTTACCGCTCTCTAACTACCAGTCCTCCCCCACTTCTGCGCATCCCACAAGGGCAATTGCTCACTTCGCGATATGTCCTTCGCAGGACAATCAGTCAATCTGCCAGTGGAGCAACATGGCCTGCAGGACTAAGTCCTCGTGTAGGAACCATCTTTCTTGGGCTTATTGGCCTAGGGTTCATTTCAACGATGCTTGGGGTGTTCGTATGTCTTCTTATTAGCTCCATCGTCACATTTTTTATGCCGCTCTGGCAGGTATGAATTCTACTCGTCCTTTGCAATCTGGCCCGAGGAAGTTCGCGCAGATTTAAGAGCCGGTGTCAAGGCTAAACAACAAGGGAACCTTGTTCTCAGTCGAAAATTACTAACGCAGTGCGTGCTTCTTGTCTTTTGATGCAACCGGTTTTGATTTAATGACAAAGATCTCTCAAAACGGCTCTTTCACTCCCTCCTGATCGGCTTTCACCGTCACCATTTTTGAAACTGTCAGGAATAGCAATCACCCTTTGCGAGGTTCTTGAACAAGATAACAAGTCGAAAGAGGCTTACGAATGGTATATTGCTGCACTGGAACACCTCCGGAAGAACTGGTCTGTTCTCACAAACGAAGAGAAGCTTCGCGCAATATCCATCGGCCAGAAGCTTGGTGAGATGGCCGACACATATCAACTAGGTGAAGCAGAGGAGGAACGATGGTTGACCTGGTCGGTTGAGGAAGTGTTGAAGCTTGCGAAAGTCATCGGAAGCTCTAAACCTGGTGGTGATAATGAGGAGAACTATCTAATACTTTCTGACCTCGAGTTACCAAAGTGGGCCAGTGTGACCGACATCGGGGCGCCTTTGGAATCATTGGGGGCCTTCTACGCGCGGACTGGTAAATTAACGTGAGGATATCTTCTCCTTCACTGTTGACGAGCTGATCGGCCAATCTGTCTCATACACCAGATTCGCCGTGCCTCTATACCTCCACACCATATCGCTCCTGGTTCCCCCCCCCACCTCACCGAGGAAGGCGACTACTGAAGAGCTTTGCCGAGGTTTGCGCCGTGCCCAATTTCAAGTTGACGCTTTGATAGGAACTGATTATTCCTGCCTCCAGGCGCGCAGTTGATGAACAATCTTTCGGAACTGTTCATGCGAAGCGCACCCACTCCGGCTGCTCTGCATCAGTCCGAGGCTTGGGCACGCCAAGCCCTCTCTTTATTACAGAAGACGCAAGAGAATGCGAACCAGTCTGATGATAGTCGGGTGTGCGAAGACGCGCTAGCTGTGGTTTTATTCAACTTGGGATCTCTCCGTGAGGTTTGTGCGCTGCCCGCCATCTCTGGTATTCGATGACTCACGATCTCTCCTCCCTCCCCTTTCCCAAAGATGAACGGTGACCCCAAATCAGCCCGTCAGTTATTTGAGCAATCTTTCAAGCAGTCCAAGAGGCTTAAGTCTCAGGAGGGTTTGACGCAAGCCCGACGGGCGATTCGAAGGCTGGATATCAGACAGTACGATACACCACAGCATCCGTCACCACGGCCAGAAAATAGCACCCAGACGGGGTCTGTCCCAAATGAATAGATATGGCTGAGCATGTAGCGACTACAGACATAGTAACTAGTGAGTCCATGTCCTAATAGGAACGATGGATCTATCACGAAGTTTCTTCTGGGACGTCCTCCACCGTCACGGTTGCTGCACGACTTCCTGACCGCGAGTTCGCAGCGGAAACGCCCGAATCGTCTACGTCATCGACAGCGTGGTCAGGTGTATTGACGCCGCTGCTCACACCCTTGCCTTTATCCGATTTTTCCGCAGACTTTTTCTTCTTCGACTTCTTCTTCGGAAGGTCCCACTCCCAGAGTGGGATGAAGGAGTCAATCTGAATACAAGGTCGGCAGTTAGATTCCAAAGGATAATTTGGTAAGTATGAGGAGTATGAGGACGTACGAATCCGACATCTGCAAATAGACGAGGAAATATCCATATACCAGGACTTGCCACAAGGACAGTGATGATGTAAAATATAAGTCGTATGACGGCGATGACGAGCAACAGCCCGATGAGACCCAAAAAAACCAGGGAGAGGTACCACACGCCCAGGCGAAGGATTGGCGGCCAGAGCGGGAACATGACACCAGCCAGAATAATAGCGACCATTGCAATCCCACCAACATAATTTGTCCATTGTGATCCCTCATAAAACCAAGCGTAGTATTCATCGGGCTTGAAAAGCTGCATTTGATTGACTTGTAGTGACTTCGGGGACGATGCAGAGCCAACGGGTTGGCCGCGGTCCACTCGTAGGAAGAACGTAAATGGAATAATGTTATGGAGAAGTGTGTGCGCCTCCTCTTCAGACGTGATCTTGGGGGTATTCTTGGTTTTTGCATATGCAGGTGACAGCAATGCTTTGACAGCGGACCTGCCTAATGGCCACAATAGAGCATTACAAAGGCGCATGGGCGGCGGTATTGCAGGAGAGAGGAGGCGCACCATACCTTTGAAATAGTCAACTCGCTTGCCATTCAGAACCCCGACCCTGTTCTTGAGCCCCGCTTTACTACTACGGAGGAAATTTACAACATTTTGTATTTCCTGCGATGCCTTTTGCTGCTGCTCGTTGGCTGACATTGTTTATGAAGGATCGGGCTACGTCACGAATGTTTTAAATTTCGCGACTGCATATATAATGAGATAAGTGCTCACAATAACGTATGTGCAGATTAGTTGTGATGGCTGGGAACCTAAGCCCCACAAGGCGGTGAAGAGGGTAGGGTTGTAGGGAATGTGCTGGCGAAACGAATCGTGTCAGAGACACGCGCCCACTCGAATATGATCACGTAAGCAGCCATGATGTCAAAATAGGCTCAAAACAGGCTCTCACCCGAAGAAGGGCTGAAAATAAAAAGATTGAGATTTAGAGATTGGGGCGCTCCTCCTCCTTGGAGTCTCGGGTCAAGTTCCGTCCAGGTAGCTCCACTGAGCTCCGAGTCTTGCTCAGCTGTCCATCCGCACCTACCAAATATCATCATGTCTGCACCCCTCTTCAAGCGACACGCGGCACAGTCTCTACCTGCTGAATTAAACTCAGGTGCTCTAGCTTCTCTTTCCGAACCCGTCTCGAAGAATACCATCACGTTTGCGGAACTGCCCGAATGGATGAAAGACAATGAATTCATTTTGACAGGGTATAGAGGGTAATGAGTCAATTAATGGTGACTTTGCCGATTCTTATGCGGGTCTCTTTTCTTGCAGGGAATTAAACAGCTGGTACAAATGTTTGAAATCTGTTTTCGGCTGTAAGTGCAGACCATCGATTATTATCAACTTCACGTTTATTCTTACTTTCGTTGTTAGATCTGCATAATGAAACTAGTACGGCACAGCAATCGTCATTCCAGTGTACCCGGGCCTTATGTTGATGTGGTGTTACCAGTGAACATCCATACTCACCTTCATGCATCTGTTCTGTTCGCTTTTTTTCTCCCCGCGTTCAGCAATTCGCATTTCAGGGCCCACATGGACATATCTTGGGCCGATCATGCTGTATTTGGGGCTTTTCTCCTATCAGCATCCTTCTGCTTGCTTTGCAGTGCATTCTTTCACATGGCCTCATCACATTCGAAACAAGTGAGTATCATCCAATCTGTATAATGAACGAGTGTACAGACACGTTGACCAACTGTTCGAAGGTGGCTGCTAGATCCAACGCTTTAGATTATGCTGGGATCATTGGCAAGTCTTTTTGATGCGTTCTGGGGCTATTATCATGACTCTGCCCCAGCTCTCATCCTTGGCTCATTTTATCCCTGCTTGTATTATGGGTTCTACTGTGAACTTCAATACAAGATTGGTTACCTGCTCCTCATCACTTTAGCCGGTCTTGGTGCGTGACCAGGTTTCGACCATGCTCAACCTCATCATTTTTTTATAGCTGCGGCGTACTTCGTTTTGAGCCCCGAATATTCAAAACCGACCCACCGGCATGCGCGAACTCGAGTTTTTATCGCACTGGGCTTGTGCAGCACCCTGCCCGTATCTCACTTATTGCTCTCTCATGGACTATACACCCTTTTCCGAGACATGGGCTTCTTTTGGCTCTTCGCCGCGGGCGTGATGTATATTACGGGTGCCCTACTATAGTAAGTCTTTTTCGCTACAGTACCTCCTGATAGTTGGCTCATCTGTCTTGGTCCACAATTAGCGCGTATAGAATTCCAGAGAGACTCGATCCTGGTAGATTCGACTACTTCTTTTCGTCTCATCAAATTTTTCATATATTCGTTGTCCTCGCTGCTCTTTCCACGTTTGTCTGTGTTTTGACGGCATTCGATCACCGGCACAGTCAGGGTGGGATGTGCGTGGCATGAATCCTGAGAGAGGATAAGTCTAGGAGAATGTGATGTAGGGGAATAACTCCTTGACGAGCGATACATTCAATATAGGTGTGACTACCATCAATCCCTGACCGATACCAATTGCGTCTAAGCCTATGTTGGCTGTCCCAAGCTCCGGATCTAATAAATGCATTCCTTTGTGGTCAGCATTTACTAATGGGAAGCGACCAGCGGGCAACGGCTGGCACGCATTACGGAGTAACTTGAATGTGAGGGTGAAAAGGGACCCAGGAAGGTTTATTCTTCATGCCCTGAGTCTGAGTCTAATTGCGCCCGAGGTTCCCACTGGATGTGTGTGAGGTCAGGTGGGATCCGAAGGTTTGCATCGGAGCGAACCGCGCTGATAGATAACAGTTGGCAACTCAGAACGTAAGGCAGGCGTCACTATGAACCGGCATGGTTTACATAATCCTCTAACCTTAGGGTTTAATATTATTTTTGCTTCTCCTCAATATACACCAATCTAAAAAAAAATTCTGCCATGGGGTATCTGTAGAAGAAGGTCACATCTACCAATGCCCCGTGCCAAAAACAGCATTTTTTGCAATGTGAAGGAGAAGAAGAAGTGGAAGTATTTGCAGCGCATAAAATCTGCTTATATAACCCTAGCTGGTTCCTAGTGACGCCTGCCTTACAACAATCAACAACACAGGTTGTAATTAACAACATGCTTGATCACATATTTCAAATGCCTAAGGGTCGAAATTTGGATGAGGCTGTGCAGTACACGTCATGCCTGCATCAGAACTTTAACATCTGACTTGCAGGACCTTGCAAAACTCCTTGCAGAAGGTTGTGCAAGTCCTCAGCAAGTCCGCTGGCAACCTATGTCATGATTTCTTGGTCCACGCCTTCTCTACATGGGCGGCCACCATAGTTTGATATGTACGAGTCTATAATAGATATGCAGGTTTACAATAAAATTTACCCCAGGGTGATATGTCCTCCGTCTCCCACAAAGATGTACTTCTGGCGGGGCAAGGTGGTGCAAGGTGAAAATGTGGGAAGTTTTGTGTCAAAGTTCTGATGTAGCCTGTGGTAGGTGTGCATCCAGAACAATGATGGATTTTCTGTCTGAATTGAGACCCCTTTCCAGTTTTCCTTCAAAAATGAAGCCCAACGTGACATCGTTGACGCGGTCTTGATGCAACAAATTGCGGAACGGACTCTAAGCTACTGAGCTTGATTTTGATGGCCGACGTAATCCATAGAGTAGAAAGTTCCTTTCGCTCCTTTCCTCTGGGACTCAGATGACTCAGATCGGAGAAGCCAAAGGATTTACAGTATAACTGGTCATGGTGCACACGGTCGGGACTGGCTTGTTATGCATATGCAATAATACCGTCTACGGTAGTGCCATGAAAAACAAAAACAAAGGGAAGGATGCAAAATGGGCGAGTCCCTATATAAATGATTGATATCTGGATTACTGTCATGAGGACGTACCACATTACATATCACTCAGGCCTGTACCTCTTCCGGTTAAACTCTTCCAGTTAAACAGTAGTTTAGCAGAGTTGAAAAGCGGCTGGGTGAAGACGAGTGGGATTCCATTACGTAAGTAGCTGTACCTCACACTCCTTGACCACCAGAAGCCTCGGCCTCAAACCGAGTTTCTCTCAGTTCCATCTAAGCCGAACCTGGTACATAAACACATTATTATTAAGGCTCCGAGGAACTTTTCCGCTTATCTCTAGCTGTTATAGAAATCATCCTCGGAGAAGATGTAACGCGCATCCGATGATACCAAAAATGGTTGGTATCGTCTATGATCATTCCAAGCGACAACCATATCGTCGCTCTTCCGAATGTACTCATTATGGGCACAATGCCGAATTGCCGCAATTTACGGGGCAGGTCACATCGGAGATGCGCGTGTGTCATGGTGCAGAGAATCGTGAAGTTGGGAGATGCGCGCTCTCTCTGAGTTCTGATGTAGGTTCGGGTTGCGTGAGGCAGTGGGAACATCTTCTTTCACCGGTGACCGACACCGACGCTTCTCAGAGAAGGGCGGCAAGTGTTTCCAAGGATATTCAACAGAGTGACAGAGGATTGCGACGCACGTCCGTCCGATGGAAATCCTTATCACGGGACCGCAACGCTAAATTTTTGTACTTGTGTTCACCTCATCTATCTCACGCGGTTTCGCCAGGCTACTCCGATAAGACCGCGGTGCCGCCAACAGCAGGTTGAGGTGTGTCCTAAAGGGAGTTACCATTGGATCACACCATCTGTTTCAGACTGTCTTCCTGAAATATGCCTCTCCTCCGGTTCTATAACTTCCATTCGCCTTCCAATATGGCCGCTCACAACATCTGCACTGCCGGCTCATGGGTTTCTGTCCTCTATTTATACCACGGGCCCTTGACTCGACAGCTCCATCCTCGCAGCCTGACCTGCCATGCACCCCTTCGGATTAATAACTCTCCTTCAATTTCTTTGGGAACATGGGATTCCTTCCTTTTTCGTCATGGTGGTTCTTGGTTTACTTCTGTCGGTCGTATTTCTCTGTCACCGTGATCAAAGTTACCAGGATGCTCCTGCTACCCTCCCCCATTTCCCTCTCTCTCATGTCACCTCTTTCATGAAGCAACGCCACGACTTCTTCGCTTGGGGATTTAGAGTAACAAATCAGCGGCTGTTTCAGTTTCGACTCTTGCGCGTATGTCAGACCTCTGTTGCTCTGATGGCGTCAACGTTTCGTTGACGGCGGCGCATCTCTCGTGGATACAGAATAATGTTGTTGTCGTCTCTGGAGAACAGGGGCGGAAAGACTTCTTCAGCGCAAGAGGGCTAGACATTCACGAAGCTTTTAAAATTCTCTCGGGAGAGGTGAGCATACTACAGTAGGTTACCCTCCATACCTCTCACCCATCAGAATTACCTTTCGTCCCCCCCCTAGCTCCCTATCCTCTATGGCCTAAGAACAGAACGTCAGCAACTGGTTGCGAGAATGTATAAGTGCCTCTCGAACGTCCAACGGAACGAACGCATGACGGATTGTACGTGGGCCTGACCTGTGTCAAGCTAAGGTATCTCACCTCATTTCCGCACAGTAATCCCCGAAATCCTGAATGACGGCCGACGGCTCTTACAACCATGGGAAAGGGCCGGATCCCTTGACCCCTTTGAAAAGATATACGAAGTAAGTCGACTACTCTCTTTATCTTTACCCTTTACCGGAGATGGTATCTGTCGAAAAAGATGGCCGGTCCTGTATTGTCTGCAAGTTCTTGTAATTGATACAAAGGCGTTGACCCACTTCCTATTTCAGCTTACGTTCCAAGCCACCGTACGGTGTCTGACGTGCGCGGAGATAGCTGACGAGCCCCAAGTTGTGGCTCGCTGCAAGCAGCTTCTCGATCAAATTGAGCGTGGAATGACTCCAGCGACGGTCCTCTTCCCATGGTTCCCTAGCCCTTCCATGGTCATGAGAGGTTGGGCAACGAAACAATTATACGATATCATAGCGAGTGCAATGAAGGTCAGGAAGCAGAGCGGCGTTCCCCGGAATGATGCGTTACAGATGCTTTTGGACTCCGGAGACAAACATTATACAATCGTGGGGGTAAGTATATTTCTTTCGAAGCTTCCGCGTGATCCACTCTGATATGCATCACTAGTTTATGATGGGTTTCGTAACGGCCGGGGCGCGAGCGACTGGTACTGCAGGTGAGTGAGACATCTGATGCCCCGCCGCTACCGAAAGAAGCTGACCTAATATCAGCCTCCTGGTTGGTCACATACCTTGGTTGTCATCCGAAATGGCGTAACGAAGCACGCGCAGAAGTCAAGAAACTAATCACGTCACACTTCCTGGATACCGTATCCGAGTGCAATTCACCGCGCAATTCCTCGTCCACCGCATTGTCTTCTATCCCCCTCTCCGCGTGGGAGAATGAGATGCCCGTCTTTGACATGCTCATCCGTGAATCGATCCGCCTATCTCAGGCGTATGTCGCGTTCCGTCGGAATGTCGGCCCTGAGATGTACATCGACGGCAAAGTCATCCCCACAGGCGCTCTCGTGGCATACCCAGCTGCAGATGTCCACGTTGATCCGGTCTTTTACCCAGACCCTTGGAAATTCGATCCCACGCGTACACAACCCAAAGGCAACCTCACGTACCTAGGATGGGGTGGAGGTGTGTTTTTGCGCTTGCGTCTCTTACTAAAAGGGAGTGTCGACACTCACGTTCTCGATGCCACGTTCTTTCCCTTGGCATGGGTTAGGGAGAACGACTTGCATCGGCTCACGACTTGCCCGACTTAATATCAAACTAGCTTCCGCGCTGCTACTCATGAATTTTGACTTCGACACCGTAGACGCGGGGGGTCGAGTTGTCGACTCACCTCCAAGGCCCAACTGGAACGATCCTTTTGGGTGCCGACCGGCTCAGAGCCAGTTCTTCCTCAAGTACAGGCGACTGGATAACCCCGAGTCATTGAGTTGCGGGTTGTAAGGAGTATAGCCCGCTGTAGTGGGTGTAGTGGGGTTCTGCTCTATTCATGTACAATACCGCACCATCCCATACTGACACTGACCAAGTAATCGGTAGGCATTAGGGTCAAAAGCATCATAATTAATTCAATGGAATATGTAAAATCGTGAAAATAATCATGTAGAGTAGATAGATCACCCCAAAAGCTGAGGGGTTACATAAGATGGGTTTTCGATCCGAGCAGCCCTTCAAGCAAATTGGAGTTCCAGCAAACTCTGCTGAGGTGCAGCATTCACACTGGTTATGTATTCTGAGTGTGCTGCACATATCTGCGGCCTTAGCAACTTCGAAGAAATATGTAGTGGCTCAGTGAGGCCCCACTTGCAGAGTAGTGGAGCATGCACGAGCATGCATGACTGTCATTGTCGGCCACCAGTGCTTCAACTTCACAGGCTCAGTGTAGCCCTTCAATTACATCCCTGACACTGTTGCATGTGCCCATAGCCTTAGTAACTTCGGGGACGCATGTGGCAGACATAGGTGGGCATTACTACAAGATATAGCGCCCTGCGGAGGCCCATGAAGTTATTTGCGACACTTCCTTCCCCCAAGGGGTCACTAACAGGATTAGCAGGTAATATGAGTCGCGCACACTGGTGCACGCTCTGCTGCTCTGAATGTGAGGCCGCACTGGTTGAATGCATGTTGCCTTTGTGCTGCTAAGGCTGCGCATAGGTGCGGCAATGTAAAACAGAAGGGAAGGCCGCACTGAATCTAAGAGGTCACTACTACTGTAGGCTAACAGAGGCAGCAGTTGATGTGAGTCGCGCACGCTAGTGCACGCTCTGTTGCTCTGCAAGTGAGGCCCAAGTAAGCTACTACACGCGTCCTCGAAGCTGTTAAGGCCGCAGGCACATGCAGCAGTGTCAGGGATGCAAAGGAAGGGCTACAGTGAGCCTGAGAAGTTGAAGTCCTGGTGGCCAACAATGCCTATCATGCACGCTCGTGCGTGCTCCACTACTCTGCAAGTGGGGCCTCACTGGGCTGCTACATATTTCTTCGAAGTTGCTAAGGCCGCGGGTATGTGCAGCACACTCAGAATTCATAACCAGTGCAAATGGTGCACCTCAGCACAGCGGAGTTTGCTGGATGCCACCCAAAATTTTTTTTACAAAATGGGGCATGACAAGGTTCTCAGAACCCGCCGTAAAGTGCACTCACTCAGATTTGAGAACTCATATTATTTAACCCCTCGGCTTTTGGGGCGATCTATCTACATGATTATTTTCACGAATTGATTATGATGCCTTTTTGAAAAACATCAGCTTGAGCTGAGGCAACACTACTCTGAGGATCCTTCTTTGATGACGATTCCATCACATTGGCAAAAGGAAACAACGACTGGCTTTTTTGTTGCAAGCGCGGCCTACCAGCACGTCGGAGTTTGTTGATCTACTTCTCGGCATAATGTCATGATTCTATACTAATAGTATCTACATAGAGATGAACAGTTGAATGGCCAGGATCATGAGATTATTTTCAAGAAACAGCAAGCTATGTCAGTGCTGGCATTGGGTAAGTGCGGTATATAAATCCAAGCAAGACTTTGCAAAATGGTGCTGTAATGGAGAGAGATGGAGAGGATCTTCATATCGAAGTGCGTGTGACAATATGTGACTGACCAAAGATGGGTTAGCCCGATGTAGACTAAAACGCACTACCAGATTCGGAATCTGGATTCTAACGGATTCTCCTGTCAAGTTGCCAACGACGCTGAGGATCAGGATCAAGAATTCTCATAATCCTCAAGTGCTACTTTTTTTTTTTACCCCGTCACGGTCTGATTAGACTGCTGTTCTATTAAGCCCAGCAAACTCCTCCGACCGAATATCGGATGATGAGTATTTTCCTGCGATTTTGCGAAAAGACCGATTTGCGGTCTACCGCAGTCGCATTTCGTAAACGCCACCTCGTGGCATTATGATCCCATGAGATTCGACGGGGAGTACAGTGTTTCTCTGACACGGAGCAAAGTCGAAGGGTTGCTAGGGTATGTATGTAATTTACTACAAGATGCACCACGCGAAAGAAATTCCACGGACGGAAAGGCAAACAATTGAAAGTAAAATGTGATCGCATCAAAGTCACGTCAGAGACGATCGCCGCTGCGGACATGGATTGTTTCATGGCAGGAACTTTGTCGGCTTGTGCATGCGCACATTTGATGTTGGTAGGGAAGGTTAATTTAGCGTTATGCATTGGAGGCAACGCTTGCGTCGCATACGTATCACCAGTGAGGCCATTCAATACTGAAGGCCTACCGTAATGGTCCTTCGCCACGGTCGTACAGTAGTAATTATTCTTTTTTTGTAACCGTGCACCGCCAAAGAGCGCCGCGCTGTTGTGGCTCATACCTCGCTCTGCGGCGACGTTCCGTTTTTATCTGAGAGTGTACCCGCGGTCACAATTGATAGGACAACGAGAAAGAGAGACACCGCTTCCCTAGTTGAGAGCGGACGGCATCTTGACCACCTGTCGTCTTCTGACATTGGCTGTTCGATTTCCATCTGTGGTCGTCCTCACGACGACTGTTAATCGCACTGCCTGTGTCTTAATCTGGTAGATAAAGAATGGTAAGTCTATGAACACCCAAGTTGAGCACCGCGTCATTGACCATAAATTACTGGAGTTGCAAGAGTACCGCAGCGGCACGATACGTACTTGGTACTGATACATCCATGCTAGTACTTGTTATGCCCTTGGAGTGTTGTTTTGATGGAAATTTTTGCTTCGATTGCAATCAAAACATGGCGTAAGCATCGGCACCGAATACGCTCTCGTACTACCAACTGGGAGTCGGCACGGAAATTCAAGAGGCCGTACACGAAACGCCGCGGGTCAGGAAGGTACATCTGGCCGTTTCAACCCATGAGATATACCGTCCGCCGCCGCCGACGCCGCTGCCGCGTCAGAGCTCTGTCCTCGATTGGTGGGTATCACCGGAATCAGGGAGAGGAACCACGTTAGTTCTGGCCAGATCAATGCATTCGCTCGGGTTCAATCTGGGAAAGAAAAATTGGGGGACTGTGATATCGAGAGACAGCAACGTTCTCGAGATACTGCAGGTAGGTAGATGGCAGGCCGTTAGATTGAAGTACGACGTGTCCAACCTCAACGTCTCGACTACCGTCACGGTGGAGCCACCGATAACTTTGTGTTTTGGGTTAGTTCATTGTCCGGAAAGCGCATCATGAGCTGACTTCTTTTGCTTCATCATCTTCTGTTAAAAGACTGACAACGGAGAGATCCCCGTATCAAAGGTAGAAAAAAACTCGGAAGAGATGAATCATATCATATCACTGCGGCGGCCCTTAGGTGCTTCAAGTTAAAATGCATGAACTTCTACGTACGAATGTCGACTTACTACGTAAAAAAATTAGAGTGGTCTGCTGCAAAAACGGTGTTTTATCTCGGAAGTCGAAAATGATGCCGACAGTACTGTCCACATGTCTTGCGCCGCAAGGCTCTATGTCTGGAGACCGGTCTTCCTCCGTCTGTTCTCTGTTTCCTCTATGCGTTTAATAGAACGCTTCGATCGAATGCGGTCCTGCCTGTACCGTCTTTCGCGTTCCAACAGGCGCACCCGCTGCTCTTGTGTCGGCTGCCATTTGCCTCGGAGGATGCGGCGCACTGCTTCTGGGCTAATACGAAACTTGTCGGCGAGAATAGGTGTAGTAAAAGTATCGGGGTCGTGCGCGTGCAGCGCTCGTAAGCCATCCATGGCTGCTCGAGAAAGTTTGTGCGGTGGTGCCCACCCCTCAGGGAATTTCGCCTTCAGTGAGGCGCGGTGTTGTGCCCAGCGTGAAGGAGTGGGATCAGATACGGGGGAATAGTTGTCCGTTTGGTATCGAACGGGCTTTTTCCCGTCTTCTTCATCTTGCACACCTTCATTCGGCTCCTCTTCGGAGAGCGCAGGTGGTCGAGACAAACGTCCAACAACGCCCCAGTCCCGATGACGCAAAGCGGAGGGTTTTCCCGAGTTATGTGTGAGTCTGATGCAAATTTTTGAATAGATGGCAATGAAATTTGAAGGTTTTGAGAGTGAGAGCCCGAGAGGACGGTAGAAGGGCAGCATCAAGGCATAAAACGGATCACGTGGTGGAATGAACCATGGCAATAAGCAGCACAGCCACCGGGTTTTGACCGTGTAACACGGTTGAGGCGTGGCGGTTCCAATCAACGGTTACTTTCTCTGGTTTCCCCCCTCGTACAGGGCTCGATATTACTTCGTTTTTCGGTTTTTTTTTCTCGACATGGCTGACGTCTCTGACCCCAAGATCAATGAAGGTGCTTCCGTAAATTCATCATGATGCGTTTTCAATTTCTTATCAGCCATCAGCATACGAGGATGTTCGCTCGAACAAATCCGATGTCAACTGGGTTCTCATAGATTACGAGGTTTGGTCATGATTTTTTTTCTGATTTTTCTGACTCTTCCTGATTATACGTATGGCCAGGATGATCGTTCCGATAAATTGGTCGTTACAGCAACAGGCACTGGCGGCCTAACTGAACTTCAAGAGAAATTGGATCCTGTTAAGGCTTCCTACGCATACGCCCGTATTACTTACTCGAACGACAAGGAGTCTCAGCGTGAGAAATTCATCCTCATTACCTGGATCGGCTCGGGCTGCAAGATTATGAGGAAAGCGAAGGTGCGTCCTTCGGATCGTGTATAACATATGCATCTATGATGCATATCCCTGGACCATACTTTCTTTGATGTTTCAGGGTTTGCTGTAGCAGATTTGCGAGCTAACGTTCTCGCAATAGATTTCAGTGCACGCTGCTGATGTGAAGTCGGTCTTCCGCGCATATTCCATTGACGTCGCAGCGAGGGAGAAAGATGATCTGAAGGAAGAGCCAATTGTTGTCCGGTTGCGAAAGGTCTTACTCCTACTTTTGTCCTAGACGTTGATGAGCTGACTTTCATCCAAGGCCGGAGGCGCCAGCTACGATGGCGTGTAGCACCGAGACTATACCCAGAGTTCCTGGAATGACATGCATTCTATTACTGTTGCACATCTCTCGGTCGCATTACAACTCAATGCCAATGTCACATCCCCTTGAAGCGAAATTTCCCGTCTGACTATGTTATGCACCATTCCTACAAACATTCGTTCTTACATGGTGATATTCTTCAAGTTCTCGACCCCTTCCTCCTCGAGACGCATGCCTAACCATTCGTCTTGGGCCTTGGCATGGAGACGTTTCTCGTAGAAGTCAATAGAAGGCTGGTTCCACTTCGCGGCAGTGAGCATGGTTTACTGACACACGCTCAGCGGAACACTACCTTGAGAACAGTCCACTCCATGCGAGCGCAGTCCTGGAATAAGGTCAATTGTATGGTCAAGTAAAAGGTGTCAACTCTGTAACCTTGTCTTGCGCAATTATGGCAAGTTCTTTGAACAACGCCTTTCCTATACCCTTATTCCTGTGCTCGGCTCTTACGTAGATGTCTTCGACCTACGAAACATTACGCCGGATTTTACTCCAATCTTTGTGCTTTCCGTAGAACAACGTACGTATAGCCCTGGTCGGCCCGTCCACGTTGAGAAGTTGAAAAAGTACAGTGCAAAACCGATCGCTTCTCCTGGAGCATCCAAGGACCCTGAAAACGCAAGAAGTGCATTTGCAATGCGAGATTCAAAAATATGCTTTCTGATCTGCGGGGGATGGCCGTTATGGAAAGCTGCAGATCATCTTCCGATTTCGCCCGATGTGCGCTCACCAGTGCGGGAGTCGCCACTGCTCGATGTGGTGCTTTTTCGTAGACAGCCTGCACAACCGAACACATGAGTAAATACAGTCGGCGATGAAGAGATCGACCCGTGCCAACTCGTAGATGAGCTGTACCACCGTAGGCTGGAAAAAACATTGCTGTTTTCATCCCATTTGCAAGGATGTTTCAAAGCCCAAAACTTACTACATCTTCCGGTTGTATAGGCCTGATGAAATATGCAAAATCAGACATACTCACTGGCAACGGGACAAGTTGGGAGATACTACTGTACTCGGGGTCAATTGAACCTACGGTTAAATCTCACTCACTCCGACCGTGACAGTCCCACGCTCTATAAGTTGCAGAGGTCTGACCTCCGATCGCTCTGATAAAACTCCCATATGACCTTCATCAGCTTGTGTAGCATGATTAGCCATTGGCCATCCTCAGCCTAAAATATACGCATGGCAAATATCCAATCCCCTCACACAGAGTTTTTGGATCCGGGCGTTTCCTTTGGTGGTCAATTGCCACATATGGTTTATTTACTACTATTTGGCGGCAAACCGCGAACCTTGTTTTTTCTCCCAAGAGCGCTGCATCGACCAACCTCAAAGCGACGGTCCACAGTCAATTCTACCATGGATCCCGCAAAATTGGCCAAGCTGCAGGCGCAGGCGGCCTCAAACAGGATAGGTACGTTGGTATCTGCGACATCAGGCCGTGCTTTCGCAGTTTGCGTCTGTGCGATTGTCTATGGCCTGCTGCTGACGCCAGCGCGTGGTTAGGCGGGAAGGGCACAGTGCGGCGAAAGATAGTGCGCAAATCGAAACCCTCAAACATACAGGACGACAAGAAGCTTCAGGGTGCTTTGAAGAAGTTAAACGTGCAGCCGATCACGGGCGTGGAGGAAGTTAACATGTTCAGGGAAGACGGGAACGTGTTGCACTTCAGCGCTCCTAAAGGTAAGACTTCTCGGTGCCTTGTTAGGGATAACGACTACATCGTACGGTGACTGACTTTGTGGGGTATGGCCACTCGTCAACAGTGCACGCTGCCGTTACTGCAAATACGTTCGCGATCTACGGCGCGGGGCAAGTGAAAGAGCTTACTGAGCTCGTCCCGGGCATTCTCAACCAGCTTGGCCCCGACTCGCTCGCGTCGTTGCGCAAACTTGCCGAGTCATACCAGGCGATTCAGCAGGGGCAACAAAGGGCTGGCGCCGCTGCTGCAGAAGATGACGACGACGACGTTCCAGATTTGGTCGAAAACTTCGATGTGGAAGCACAACAGAAGGACAACACGCTCGAGGAGTTGAATTAAAGTCCCCACACGGCATGTAATTTTCGGTGGCGAGAAGTATGTAGGATATACTGTTTTCCCTCGGGAATCACCAATACTTACTTACTATTTCATTCGTTCGTTCTTTTCCAGGCATTTTCATCGTTTGCTGAATTGTTATCGTGTCTACCGTGCACTTTGTATGCTTGCAACCTCATCTGTATCTGATGCATTCTACTTTTTCGGATATTGGACGAGTCTGGTGTCTACAACTCAAGAATAGTGCTGATCCTCTTCATTGAGGAATAAGAATACGAGGCCCGCCCTGCTGTAAACTTGGGCATGCAACAGCAACAGCTCAAGTACTTAAGGATTGCGTGATACCGTTACAGGCTCGAATCGGTGCGAACCTTTGTAACGGACAAAATGAAAAACACCACATCACGCTACATTTGCCCTATTCCTGGTTTTTCTCCACGCGGAAACTTCCTTCAGCAGAGTGACCATTAAAGGAACTGCCACCGGGGCGAAGAGAGGTGTGTATACAGCGTACTTGTGTTCGGCTGGGAAGTAGAGCAATGCCAACATCCCCGGGTTGAAGAAAGCGCGTGAGGCAAGTGTCAACCCCCGTCTTGAGTGTTGCAAAGCCAATGAAGGAATATTCCAAACCCCGACATAAAGCTAAAACTCTTAGATGGAAGAAAACGCTGAAAGAGCGAGGACGTACCACTTCGAGTGATGAGAGCGCCTCAAGGACATCGTCACGGACGTCTTGGCCGACTGGCATATTCGATATCTGATCGACCAACTTGACGATACTCTGTAATGTCTCCTTGCTGCTTCCCGCGTTCTCGAACGCACGTTGGCGATAGAGTGTGTCCAGTTGAAAATCGGTCAAGGGTAGACTGGGTTCAGCTGACCGCACTTCAGGAGGTAGCTCGGAAACCCCAATAAGTCGGAGCAGTTGGGCTCGGAAGCCACTGAAGACGTGATCGAGCTCAGCTTCTGTGAGATGAAGCTTTGACGTGCCATCCGCTGGCAAGTTCAACAAGACGATGCCACCCCACTGTGGAAGTATGAAGGAGTCGGAAGAGATGGGTTGACCTGGTCTTATGAGATCGCAGCAGCTTGAAAAAAAAGGAGCAAGACCCACTGGCGTCGTCAAGTATGCGTAGTGGCGTGTGAGAAACGGAAGGAATGAACACAACAAAATGAAGAACAGGGTCGTTGGACACACTAGATGCTGTGAAAATACCATCAACCTGAGAGCTTCTATGCCATCATCTTAGATACATACCTAGTGTCCACTCAGCAAAATTAACAAATACTTTGAGGTTTTCTTGGGATAGTCCGTATATCACATCTTGGCCATTGCTGAGGACGCGTGGCTCGAATGCTAGTGGGGCGTAGAATTGAATTTGGCTTTCCACGGTGAAATTGTGAAGTTCGGAAGTTTGCTTTAGAATAGGAAAGATCCACCCTATCTTTAAAAATTAGTCCTTCTCATTGCGAAGAAAATTAATAAAAGACTGACGAGAGATCATATCGGCAACGTCCCAACCAACCACAGCTCTGCCAGCTGCAGCATCCTCATTAAGAAGAGTGAACGCGAGGCGATAGCGAGGCGCATATTTGGCGACTAAATGGCGGAACGTCCCGGGTGGCGATGAAGTCACATATGGCGTCAAGAGAGACAATAACAAGTCGGGAGCCTGATTTACTATTCATAGACACCTCGGCTACAAATGTCACAAGAAAGGCGCACAAAACTGACCGTAATGTGCTGGGATGGATAAATGCCTCCTTTGGATAGTAGGAAATTGAGTATCTTTAGTCAACGAGATGCTGTATGCATCTAGTGGCGTAGACTGCCCGGACCGGTGTTCAAATCACAAGACGTTCACGAAGCAGGAAATCACTGACTGACACCTCGAAATGGATCTACAGAGAACTCCAGATGGTTGTACAGCGCGGGTATATCTCGTCTTCTCGACTCGAATGTCGTCCGTAGTTTCTCTACCAGGTCTTCCGAAGGTGTTCCAGGATTTGTGATGTCGACCGCAACGCCGATAGGTAAACGGAGCTGACAAACTATTAGGCAGAGTCTCATATTCATTTACCCAGTGACTGACCTCTTTACTTCCCAGAAAGTCGACGCGAGATGTGGGTAACGAAAGCCGTTTTATGCTTGTGGTTGACCACCAGAGAGGGAGGCCGAGGACTACGAGAAGTAGATAAGAGGCGAGTATCCTTACTCGTGTATGGTGCTGCTCAAACGGCAACGTAGAAGGCTCCTTCAAGCCATGGTCAACATGGTTGCTCATCGTCACCTACGACGGCCGTCTTAGAGTCAATTCAACTGTCAGCAGGCAGAGTTGTCGGCACTTCCCGGCGGAGTTCGAATCTGTGGCACGTTACAGCCCTCGCAAGCACCCCCCTTGTAAGTCTCCACACACTTGTTTCCCTCTGGCAGGCCCATCGCGCTCAGGTAACTCCAAAACGGGGCTCACTCTGCCATACGCGCGCTATCCTACTCCTTTATTCCATCTGCAAACATATTTCTGCATAGAGATTCCGGCTTAAACATATTCCTCCAGACGCTGGGTTTGCATTAATCACCACCGTCTTGCCAGAGCTCGTTCGCGACACGTCTTCATCTCCGGGGTATTAATGTCTGCGTACTCCTTTCCTACAGATGGGTTTCGGAACTTACATAAAAACTCCAATCGCCACAGTGTTCCGCAAATGTCCAACCTCTCAATTCCTCAACCCCCTGGACCATCGCGCCCGCGCCCTAGTTATGGCGGGTACCAGCCTTCGCATGGCCAGCCTTCACACGGAAGCTCTTTATATCGGAATGGGGTAGGAAAACCTGGCAGATTTCGTGGTGAATCTAGGCGAATCCAACCCTCATATCGCCCAAAGTTTTCCAGTACAAATCACTATGAGCCTGGCTATGACAATGACAAGCCTCGCTTCGGTTGGGGAGCGAGATATTCTCACTCCCATGGCTATGATCCATCTTCTGATTCATCGTCGCGGCGCGACGTCATGGCAGAGAGGATGTTTGAGCCATCTGAGTCTTGGAAACATGATCATGTGTGAGTTGTCGAATACACACCTGCGGACATTTATTCCTTCTTGTTTACTCCCATTACACATAGACCTGATGCAGACCAGGGTTTCTGTGGGCGATTTCCCGAGGTTCGTAATCGGATGCCTCCACCTAGAGAAGACTATGTGTACCCTTATGGCGGAGAGTCCTACCGGAATGGGCCTTCTTACATCTCAAGACGTGACTCGGCACACCCGCGCCAGTCCAATCTCTACAGACCTGGCTACACTGACGAAGGGCGCTGGAACTCTTCGTATCCCTTGGATGATACCTCCAATTCCTGGGCTCGCCAGCGATCTCCGAGTAACACATCTCACCCTCCCCGTGGGCGACTGGACTATAGAGACTTATCGTACGAGAAGTCTCTTAGTGGATCGCCCCGTTCTTCCCGTTTTTCATCTCCGAGGCAATCTCGCGCGACTGTCTCGCGCAGGGCTCATTCCCCATCTTCGTCCTCTATTCGCTCGTCCAGAGAGCGATCGAAATCTCCGCCCCGATCTCCCGAGCGTTCTCGATCGTCTGTTCGATCTTCTGTTGATTCTCGTTCTTACACTGCCGAACCTCCTGTGCGAGTGCCTGTGCAGCGAAGTCACCCTGTTGGCCAATTCCGTGGCCCAGGTCGCGGTGGTCAACGATTTGGCATGCGCTTTCCGGCGGATGGTTTTCGGGACTCGAATGGGCCCTCTTTTACCCCCCCTTTAATGTACCCAAATCCAAACGAGTTGACACCTGAGGATCGCCCCGACATCCATCCATCTCTCCCTCAACGACCGTCTCCGCCTTATCTTACTCAAGGCCCTAGTGAATCAGCCTGTTTATCTGAACATGGATCTTCTGGCCTTGTGCAGAGTAGATATCCCGATTCCCAAGCTGACAGAGGTAAAATTTGGGGTATTACTGCGGTCCGGTTGGATGCTGACAAATAGTGCAGGTAGTTTGTTTAATCCCGAGTCTACTCAACAGGGGTATCAACCAGGGAGAACTAAAAGAAAGCGACGTGGAGGCGTCAATCGGAAGAAACGGGGTAATCAAGCACAGTCGGTGGAGGACATCATAGATGATCCAAATGCAAGTCCTTCACCGTCGGACGACTTAGGATCTGTTGTGTCCCATATTCCATCCCCTGTGGATGAAGCTAAAGTACCAAAGGACTTATTCCCTCCTGTACTACCGGAATCTCAGGCAACTGCTTCTGTGGTTAAGGAAGAAATTCCACTTCTAACTCCCCCAGGATCAGAAATTGAACCCTCTTCAACCACAGAGAATGAACTTCTTCCCTCGACAGTTGTCCTGTTTGAGGATCCTTTTGATCGAAAGTCAGAGGCTCCTGCGTTTATCAGAGGATATACAAATTCACCAGCGGGTATATGCAAGCAACCGTTCCTCCAGGATGTCAATAAGGCTACATCATCATCTGTGATCGAAGTAATCCCGGAGCTGCCGAGACTCGTTATCCCACCTTCAGATGCACCCTTAGAACCTCCGCCTGTACAAGATAGTCTCCATGAAGTGACGAAGGCCGACTCGCCATCTCGATCTCAGTCAGCATTACTCTCTCCGGTACCTGTAGGAAAGACGACCCACCCGCTCCCGTCATCGGACCCTTCCTTGGGGCAATGTAGTCCACCTGGACTTCTCCCTATCAACGGTTTACCAGAAGCCACAACGTCCTCCCCCGTGTCCTCTGCCGCACCAACTCCTAGTCTACAGACACCGTCACCGCCTTACGTAGACCCCGTGGTTGTTGTGGCAACACCAACAGTACAGGAACCAGAAGATGATCTAATGCCAGCTTCGCCAGTGTCGTCAGCATTGCAAGCCGTTGGTGTACCTACAATTGTACGCCCTGAACGTGATACCTTCTCTGCAAATGCAAAAGAGGCGGAGTCATTAACTGAGGCTCTGCACATGGTGGTTGGTGCTCGACAGCAGTTGGATGTCCAGACTCGCGAGGAGCGTGTCATCCCCATCCTAATATCCAACAGGGCCATGGCCTCACCCCTCCCCGATGTTCTTCCTTTGTCTGCGGATACTCTTGTGCAAGGGGTCTTGGCTGGCCAGTGTGCGGAGAACACAATCCAAGCCTTCGAGTCTCACGTGCGGAATTCTCTAGTTGCAAACATGGCTTCCCGACAAGAAACTGTCGATGAGAAGACCGTTTGTCTCCGTAGAGAATACCTTGCGCTTCACAGAGAGTGGGTTGCACGCTGTGCTGAATTGGATAACTCGCACCGAGTCGATCCCACTGCTGGTGAGGTATCTGCGGTCCCCACACGCACCACACGTCGTTCTGCTGCAGTCCTCGGCGATGCCGTCCGGTCAGACCTCGAGATGGAGCAGATTATTGCCAGCCTGGGCAATGATGAACTTTATGATCCAGCCCATCTTGCACTGCGCAACGTTGCTGTCATACCGGACATGATTTCAGTGACACGGGGCAAAGTAGATGCCGTCTTTGACGATACGAACAACGCGGTCAATGACCCTCAGTCCTTTTTCGATCCCTCACCCGGTCTCGCTGAGTGGACTGATGATGAAGTGGAAATTTATAAACAGCGCTTCGCCAAGTATCCGAAACAGTTCGGCCACATTGCTGGGGGGCTTGCGCACAAGACGCAAGCTCAATGTGTTCAGTTCTATTATCTGCACAAGAAAGCGCTCATCGATTTCCGCGAGGCAATCACTACATATGGCCAGAGTAAAAGGAGACGTGGCGGACGAAGGACAGATAAGAAGAAGGGTGGCCTGCTCGCCGACATTCGCCAGCACGACGCCGAGGTGTCGAAGGGGCTAGATTCCGTTAAACGCCGGGCGGGTGCGCCAGCTCGGAGGAGGCGCGAGTCTGCGAGGGCAGCACCGCGCCGGAGCAGCACGGCAGTGCAGCAAGAGGAACAGACACCAGTTACAACCCCGACGCCAGAACCAGAACCAGAACCCGAGCCGGTAGTGCGCCCCAAGCGTCGAAGAAACCCCCGCCCAGCCCCTGAGCTGGAGCCCGTTGGAGTTGGAACAGAGGAACCACCACCTAAAAGGAGTAGACGAGGGCCACGGAAGCCGAAAATGGTCTCAGTCCCAGAAACCTCAACATCGACACCGGAACCGAATCCCAAGCCGGCTATCGAAGTTCCAAATCCTTCCATCGCAAATCCTTCCATCGAGGAAATAGGTCAGAATGTGTGCGAGTGTGTTGGTCCATCTGCTAATGCATACACAGCAGGCCGCTTCATAGCTCAATACGGAAAAGACTTGGAGCGCATCGCTGCGTCCCTTTCGAACAAGGTGTCTACTCCGCTCTTTGTCTCTCTTTTGTGATCTCACACTTTCTTCTTAGACGACCATTCAAGTAGGCAATCATTTTGCGTCTAACCTCGAGGGGTTCAATCTGGGCACTATCCCGGCGCAGGCACCTGAACACTCACAAACGCCTGATCCTCCCGAAGAAGATAAGAAAGATTCGTCCGATTCGTCTGAAGTGCTTCTCGACGTCCCGAATGGTAAACATGAACGCCCGTTCACGATCAGCGATGTACCACCGATGTCAGCAACCTCGCGATCCCACTTAATGGACCTGCAGACCCTTCCCTTTTCTATTCCCGGGTCATCAACAGGCCCAACACTGCGTCTCTATTCCTAGTCTACACTCCAGCGTCGCTACCCACCTGTCCTCTCTGATTTAGATGTAGACCTATTTCGTATCTCGTTACTGTATTGTTACTGGATCTTAGTGACACGGACTATTTATGTACCTTGTCCACCAGATAATTGTCCACATACTGTACGCCATTCTTTGCAGCAATCAGAGGCACATGGATGAATACTCGACACCTGCTGAGGCAGCAAACCAATCACTGCATTAGTGTTGGCTTAGCGCCTGCCCTCTACCATGATGATATGATATCCAAAGTTCGTCTTGACAAGAGGTGAAAGAACGGGTTTGTCCACAGTAGATGGTTCAAGGGCAAACGCCGCATCTTGAAATGGGCCCTTCAAGTAATATTAGATGCGGGTACTCTAATCAGGTGGACAAAATGAGCACGTACCACCATCGATCCGCGAACCATCCAACCCAAACTACCACCAGCTTAACAGAAAGAGGTTTGAGTGACACCTCATAACTGGGCTAGTTAGGATACTGTACCTTTGGCCTTGTCTTCCGAACATTCCTGAGCAACTTTGTCGAATCGCTCCCCGGCCTGGGGGCGCAACGAAACAAAGGAAATCACGGTTAATATTATAATAAGGAAAGACAGCCCCACGAGATATATTTGTTAACATACTTGGATACGCTGGAGTGCTTCCAGGGCCTTCGAGTGTTTCTCACAGAGAATATGCCTCACGTTGAGGGCCGTGGCAGCTTTTAACCCTTTGCCCTGCTAGGGCCTCTCACGATCAGCACATAACAAAACAGAGGAGTTCACTGGCAGTATGTCCATACCTTCCCCCCCTTGTTTGTCGCCTCCTCGGCATTCCCTTTGCCTTTCTCGCCACTCTTCTTGTCCACGGCACTTTTCTTGTCTTTGGAGGTGGCGCCCTTCGCCATTAGTAGTTGGCACCGTTATCGTGGATGGGCAGTGGGCACCGGGCAGGCACCAATCGAATTGACGGGATTTACAGTGATTAAAAGCCACGTGGGCTGAGGACTGATATGGAAATCGCGGGCCCGATGGACACAAAACTTGACTACTACTTCTGGAGATTCTGTTACTCTTTTCCATCATGACAGACAAAATTACGCGTATAGCTATCGTCGATGGCAATCGCTGCAAACCCAAGCGCTGCGCACAGGAATGTAAAAAGGTGCGCCTTGCGTTTCCATCATCAGGTAGCACGCAAATCTAATTGACTCTCGACAGTCATGTCCCGTCGTCAAAATGGGTTGGTTCTCATACCATCATTATGTGCCCAGGTTGAACGTGTAACTTTCACGCAGGCAAACTCTGTATCGAGGTGAAGCCCAGCGACAAGATCGCGTTCATCTCGGAGTACCTTTGCATCGGGTGTGGTATATGCGTCAAAAAGTATGTGCGGTGCCAGGCGTTTTGTGCGGTTTGCTTGAGCTGTACCTTCTAGATGCCCTTTTGAGGCCATCACAATTATAAATCTTCCTACGAATCTAGAATCTGCAGTCACACACAGATACACCGCCAATTCCTTCAAGCTCCACCGTCTCCCCACTCCTCGACCAGGCCAGGTTCTTGGCCTTGTCGGGACCAATGGTATCGGAAAAAGCACTGCTCTCAAAATCCTTGCCGGGAAGCTCAAACCGAACCTTGGTCGTTACGATGTGAGCTCTAACTTTTTGTATGCTGACCTTCCAACCCTCATTTATGCTGGTAGGACCCACCAGATTGGCAAGAAATCTTGAAATATTTCCGCGGGTCAGAGCTGCAAAACTACTTCACGAAGGTTCTTGAGGATAATCTCAAGGCTCTTATCAAGCCTCAATACGTTGATCACATTCCTCGGGCAATCAAGAATAAGATGACCGTCAGCCAAATGCTTGATTCCAAACTAGAGCGCAACAATAAACAGAAGCTATGCGACGACCTCGAGCTCAACAAGGTTTTGGACCGCGAAGTATCGCAGTTATCCGGTGGTGAGCTTCAACGATTCGCGATCGCTATGTCGTGCATCCAGCGTGCGGACGTGTGCGTTCTTTTACTCTCATATCGTGATGTTTCCTTAGTTCTTGCTCCAGGTACATGTTCGACGAACCCTCAAGTTACTTGGACGTCAGACAACGATTGAAGGCTGCCGAAGTGATCCGCGGGCTATTGACTCCTGACAACTACGTTGTCGCCGTGGAGCATGACTTGTCCGTTCTTGACTACCTCTCCGATTTTGTGTGCTGCTTATACGGCAAGCCATCTATCTACGGTGTCGTCACGATGCCTTATTCTGTACGGGAAGGTCAGCAGAATGGCTGGTTGCTTCTCCGTTGTTGACGTCGTGCAGGTATCAACATCTTCCTGGATGGTTTCATCCCCACTGAAAACTTGCGGTTCCGCGACGAGTCTCTGACTTTCAAAATGGTGGAAACGGCAGAGGAAATCCTGGTCGATAAGACGCGGCACTATTCCTACCCAGCCATGACAAAAACGCTCGGCGGCTTCAAATTGACGGTGGAGGAGGGGTCGTTCACTGATTCTGAAATCATTGTCATGCTTGGCGAGAACGGGACCGGAAAGACGACATTTGTGCGTCTCCTTGCTGGCGAGGAGCCCGACGACCCAGCAGACAAGCAAAGCATGGCTGTGTCACTCAAGCCGCAGACGATCTCGCCCAAGTTCCCAGGCACCGTCCGCATGCTATTATTGAAACAGATCAAGGCTGCCTTTATGAACGCACAATTCCAGAGCGACGTCGTGAAGCCGATGAACATTGAAAATATCCTCGATCAGGAAGTCAAGACGTTGTCTGGGGGTGAGCTGCAGCGCGTGGCCATAGTGCTGGCACTCGGAAAGCCCAACGTGAACGTTTACCTCATCGATGAGCCGTCCTCGTACGTATCTGAGTATCATGGTCAAACTTACGCGAACTGAGCGGAAATTCAGCTTTTTGGATTCGGAACAGCGAATCATTGCAGCAAAGGTGATCAAACGGTTCATCCTGCATGCGAAGAAGACGGCTTTCGTCATCGAGCACGATTTCATAATGGCAACTTATCTCGCTGACCGTGTTATTGTCTTCGAGGGCACTCCAGCAATCGCCGCCACCGCCACACCGTACGGTTTTTTTTTCTGTTCTTGTATTATGTACAGGAAACCTGATCATGATCGTATCACCGCAGACCACAATCACTCCTCACGGGGATGAACAGGTTCCTTCAGTCGCTTGGAATAACATTCCGTCGCGACCCGACAAACTTCCGGCCCCGTGTGAACAAACTTAATTCAGTCAAGGACAAGGAGCAGAAAAGTTTGTATCCTGTTGACGTTTTGCGATCGCCGTCTGATGGCGTTTTGTTCAGCTTCCGGAAATTACTTCTTCCTCGAGGAGTGAATGCCTTTTGGCCCCTGCGCCGTCGCAGGATGTATGATGGATGCACCGCATTGGACGGGTTGCTAATGCCCTGTTTAGTGGTTGGCCCTTCGTTCTCAGAGTTTATGTGGCCATAAGCTGTAGACAGCGTTTCATGTAGCCTATCTCACCTGTAGCCTTACAATTGTGGAGTACGAAGGCAATCGATAAAGCTGTACCGTGTTGAAATGATACCGCTACCAGGGCCACTGCGTTGGCAGCTCAGTCGGGGTTGGAAATTATTTTATGAGGCCAGCGATTGAACAGCTCTTGTATATTTGTTCTCAGCTATAGCCCTCGCGTAGTACCCTCTTGTAGGGATACTTCTAACTTACAACCAAAGGATGATATGATGTGGAAAATCGTCTGATAATCATAGACTCGGAGTCGCGATTTGGCGGGTCACGAGACGCTGGGCGCTGATGCGCTGATGCACTGTGGGCCATGTACGTAAGTAGT
>QFEZ01000748.1:216772-231490 GCA_003316425.1 Russula lepida | reverse complement strand
CATCGCTCCCAATTAAACCTCACTCTTCTCACAGTCGGGTCCGTGCCTCCTTTCTGGTCGTATCTTTGCGAGCAGAGCTCAAACTGAAAGTAGTGTCCTTGCCCTAACTGTTCCCGCAGCCTTTTTCGCTGCGATCGACACCCAGAGTGCCAATGAGGCTGGGGCCTCCACGGGCACATCAGATGTTCTCCGGAGCCACATTCTCCGCATCAGTCGTGGCTTTGCCGTCATCCTCCTTGTCATGTGTGCTACATCAACAATATTTTCGTCTTGATCCTAACTGGACCTACTTTCAGCTACGTCTGCTCTCGTATATACTTGCATGATCCTCCGGGCGAAGACAGTGACAACGAGGACTTGCCACATCCCGAGATCACGGCTGAAGAACTGCGCAAAGAACTAGAGCTCGCTGAGGCAGAGCCCGACGTGAACCCCTTGGCGTGTATCATCACTCTGATTGTCACCATTGGGCTCATGGGCGTGACAGCTGAATTTGTGCGTTTACTACCCCGACTCGGACCGGTTATAATCTTTACCTCACCTTTCCCCGTAGCTCGTCGACAGCATACAGTTCGTCCAAATCACGACAAAAATCAGAAAAGAGTACGCTCCTCATATCTTTTCAAGCAAGCTCATGCTCAAATCTCATCTCATATACTCCCGTATCATAGATGGTTCGGCATCATCTTGCTCCCGTTCGTGTCCTTCTCCGCAGACGGCGCCGTAGCCATCGTGTACTTCGTCCGTTCCAGCCTGCGACAGTTCTTCACGGCGCCGGAGCCTCCAGACCTATTGGCCCAAGCACGCGCGATCGACTTGAGCATTCAATTTTTGCTCTTCTGGACGCCGTTGGTCACTCTACTTGGTTGGTGGACGGAGAAGCCCATGTCCATGCTCTTCGGTGAAAATAAAATGGTTGCCTCATTTAGTACTGGAAAGTTGACCTTTACCGTTAAGATTTGTTCGAAGTCGTGCTTCTCGTGGGGGCTTGCTTCCTCGTCAACTATGTTACGGCAGATGCCAAGACCAACTGGGCTGAGGGTTGGGTCCTTGTTTCGTATTATATTATGATCGTGAGTTTTCCTCAAACTGCTCTCTGATACGACTCGGACCTCATCTCTGTGCGTGCGTGCGAATGTAGGCGCTCTCGGCATTGTATTATCCTGGCCAGAAGGAAAGTCGGATTTTGAACTCGTGTAAGAGCGTCGCCGAGGCGATAGTAGAAAACGTAGGCCAGAACGAATGAGGGGTCCCACATCTTCCTTTTTTCATTCCTTCTTCTCTTCTCCTTTGGGTCTTGTTCCTCGCTTTTCGCATATGCCATATGTCATCCACGCACGCACGTCGACTTGCGCCGTGGCCAAGGACTACGAGTACTAATGTCCCTCTGACGCCATGAATACCGTGTACCACCATGACCATACCATTTATTTTGTCATTACAAACTCACGACCGCTTACGCACTGATCTTTCTGTACAATAATAGTTGGTCTCCAGCAAAAATGCCAGTACTATTTATAAAAAATGACAGTACGCGAGTATACGTACTGTTCGATGAAGGCGCTGTGGCAATGCTAAAGGCAAAGTCGTAACTTGATAAAACCGAGCCGACAGAAGTGCTCGCTTGTCTGTTCCGTTCTGGAACCGGAGACCGAGACCTCGGCTGCTATGCATAGTCGGTAAAGTACGTATCGGAAGTATCATATTTCCGTATAGTATGAGCTCCGGGGTAAGGGGTAAGTCACTACTACTATCATGATCGTGTTCAAGTTATGTAAGCAAGTCTACAATTCAAATTTTCGCCGACACTAAGCCGAACGGTAACTACGAGTAGGCAGGTGGGGGATATGATATGATACAGAACCCACGCTGCAGACACAGAACCCGCAGAACCAGATACGCCCTGTATCTTCGAGTTCACTTATTAGTGATCTCAAACACAATTCTGGGTCACCTTGTGGACATTGCGCTCACACACAATACCAGACCATGGAAGGTTGCGGAGATTGCCGAATGCTAGCCAAGATTGTTCAAAATAGCATGAAAGGTCTTCCGAATACGTTAACAGTCGTCCGGCGAGGCCGAGGCCCCCGAGGCCCTGGATGGTTGTTGTACAGCCACAATGCCATCAGAGCGCCGGACAATATGTTCCTGTTCTTATCTTTGCGGATTATATTAATTTATATAGCCCCAGAAGGGGCTTCCGCCCCATCTCCCCATCCCACAGGCCCCTCAATCCACTGCTCTCATGCCCCTCGAAAATCAAGTGACGTCGTACTACAACTATAATCCAATCTTACCACGGCGGACTGCCACTCAAGACTCCCGTCCCTTCCACCACCGCGTCTGGAGTAATCTCTCAGGAAAGGAAAGACAGTGGATCAGCTGGAAGAAGAGTGCATGTGCAATTATCTTCTCTTCCTGTCAGTCATCCTTTGACGTGCAGCGCATATATATGCGCCAATCCTCTACTCATTTCTCTCATTGTAGGGCTGAATGCTTTGATCGTCTTCATTCCTCTTGCTTGGGTGTCCCACTTTCTTGAATGGTCACATTCGCTCACCTTTGGATGTATGTCATAGACTTTTGCTATCCCCTTGTGCATTCACAAAGTCTCTTTACAGTCTGTTTCCTCTCTATCGTCTCACTCGAAAAGTTGTTCGACTGGGGCGGAGAGCAACTCGCAATGTACTGCGGTCCAGACCTAGGCGACTTGATCATAATCACGTTCAACAAGTATGTTAGCCTTATCTGCCCACGCTCATACTAAACGGCGCTGACACATCACTGTCACTTCTAGCATCGTCGAGGCAACCCTCGCAATTATTCTTCTCGTTCGATGCGAGTATGTGTCCATTCTAAATCACACTCCTACAAGCAATAGAATGTAGCTGACTCGAAATAGGCTCAAGCTTCTCCAATCCACAATCACAGGTGATCACCCTATATCGTGGCCACATATCCTAGCGTCCTCACACCTGGTCAATGATAGGCGTCGTTCTTCTCCACCTACTGCTCGTTCCGGGAACCGCCTTTCTGACTGGGGGTGTGAGAGTATGGGAGCAGCAATTACACCCCGATCGCTCCCAACTAAACCTCACTCTTCTCACAATCGGGTCCGTGCCTCCTTTCTGGCCGTATCTTTGCGAGCAGAGCTCAAACTGAAAGCACTGTAGTGTCCTTGCCCTAACTGTTCCCGCAGCCTTTTTCGCTGCGATCGACACCCAGAGTGCCAATGAGGCTGGGGCCTCCACAGGCGCATCAGATGATCTCCGGAGCCACATTCTCCGCATCAGTCGTGGCTTTGCCGTCATCCTCCTTGTCATGTGTGCTACCTCAACAATATTTTCGTCTTGATCCTAACTGGACCTACTTTCAGCTACGTCTGCTCTCGTATCTACTTGCAGGATCCTCCGGGAAAAGACACTGACGACAAGGACTTGCCACATCCCGAGATCACGGTTGAAGCACTGCGCAAGGAACTAGAGCTCGCTGAGGCAGAGCCCGACGTGAACCCCTTGGCGTGTATCATCACTCTGATTGTCACCATTGGACTCATAGGCGTGACAGCTGAATTTGTGCGTTTACTACCCCGACTCGGACCAGTTATAATCTTCACCTCACCTCTCCCCGTAGCTCGTCGACACCGTACAGTCCGTCCAAATCAAATCAAAAATCAGAGAAGAGTACGCTCCTCATATCTTTGCAAGCAAGCACATGCTCGGATCTCATCTCATATACTCCCGTATCATAGATGGTTTGGCATCATCTTGCTCCCGTTCGTGTCCTTCTCCGCAGACGGCGCCGTCGCCATCGTGTTCTTCATCCGTTCCAGCCTGCGACAGTTCTTCACCGCACCGGAGCCTCCAGACCTCTTGGCCCAAGCACGCGCGATCGACTTGAGCATTCAATTTTTGCTCTTCTGGACGCCGTTGGTCACTCTACTTGGTTGGTGGACGGAGAAGCCCATGTCCATGCTCTTCGGTGAAAATAAAATGGTTGCCTCATTTAGTACTGGAAAGTTGACCTTTACCGTTAAGATTTGTTCGAAGTCGTGCTTCTCGTGGGGGCTTGCTTCCTCGTCAACTATGTTACGGCAGATGCCAAGACCAACTGGGCTGAGGGCTGCATCCTCGTTTCGTATTACATTATGATCGTGAGTTTTCCCCGAACTGCTCTCTGATATGGCCCGGACCTCATCTCTGTGCGTGCGTACGAATGTAGGCGCTCTCGGCGTGGTATTACCCTGGCCAGAAGGAAAGTCGGATTTTGAACTCGTGTAAGAGCGTCGCCGAGGCGATTGTAGAAAACGTAGGCCAGAACGAATGAGGGGTCCCACATCTTCCTTTTTTCATTCCTTCTTCTCTTCTCTTTTGGGTCTTGTTCCTCGCTTTTGTATATGCCATATGTTATCCACGCACGCACGTCGACTTGCGCTGTGTCCAAGGACTACGAGTAGTAATGCCCATCTGACGCCATGAATACCGTATCCCACTATGATCATACCATTTGTTTGTCGTTCAAACTCACGACCGCTTACGCACTGATCTCTCTGTACAATAGTTATTGTAGCCAGCATTATTTTTTTAAAATAATAGCACGCGAATATACGTACTGTACTGTACAGTAGCTGTTCGATGATGGCGCCGTTGCAAAGTCGTAACTTGATAAGACCGAGCCGACCGAAGCTCACTTGTCTCCATTCTGAGTCCTCGTCCTCGGCAGTACAGTACGTATCGGAAGTATCGCATTTCCGTATACTAGTAGTATGAGCTCTGGGTGAGTCACTATCGTGTTTAAGTTACACTTTAATCAAGTCTACAATTCAAAAATTCGCCGACTAAGCCGAATGGTACGACTCCGTAGCCCCTAAGCCCCGTCGACGTCAAGGTAACACTACAGTATCTCTCCTGATACTCGGAGACGGGCGCCGGGATTTCCTACGAAAGTCTTTGGGTGTGTTATTTTAGCAGTAAGTTACACAATTGAAGTAGTATTACTTGAAAATTGAAAACGGCACGTAAAGTAAAGTGCATTGTAACTAGTAGACTGAGGCAAAACAAATTACAAATAGACGTTCCCTGGCATCGACCAGAGATCAGCTGGCCCTACTATCCACCGCGGAACACAACTTCCGAAAAAAACGATACTTTGCTTCTAATTTGATAAATCCAAGAGAAAAATCGGGAAAAAATAAAATAAGATAAGATTTCGGCCCTGGCCCCTGAGACTCCGAGTCGTCATGTCGGGTGATGCCGTTATTGTCATGGTCGTGCTGGTGCTGGTGCTAGTGCTAGTGGTGTGGCGACCCAACCGCAGCGACGGTTGCCGCAGAGAGAATCTGCTGCATACATACATCCCAGTCGATCATCAGTTAACGCGCGGTATTATCGGCCCGGTCTGCCGCACATTGGACTGAGAGTGACTGAGGTGTTGGTGTTTGTATCGTGTCGAATAACGGAATAAGGTATAGACATTGTGCATACTGCAATCTGGTGCGCGGCAATAATAACAGTGAATTTAAAAAAGAGAAAACCACAGACCAGGTCACCAGGAGTGTGTAGGAGGCAACTTGAAGTGACAGACAAATTAAAAAAATAACAAAATGCAGATGGAAAAAATGATCCATCGCTCCACTCGCTCAGAACAGAAAAACAGGGATATTCTTCAGAATCGAACCGAAAAAGGTCCGAAATAGCTCTCAACGAGAGCGATTATGGCGTTTTTCGACCACTGCTGGTGTCCAGCGTAAAAGCGTACGCTCAAGTTCAAGCATGTCTTCCCAACCATCTCAACGCGCGACAACACGCGCATCAAAGAATATTGGGATTTTCCGAAGACTTGATCGTCGACGACGGCGATGGTGGCGGTACAGCCAGTTGTCCAGCACGCGACGGCCACGTCTATTACGATGACGGGTACGATGGGGAGCAGCGTTACGAGACACACATCGATAACGGATCCGATCATGGGCGAGGTGGGCCGTCTGGGGGTGAGCTAATTCTCGTCTTCCCTTGTCTCAACCCCTTCTTCGGCTAGTCCACCTGATCTTTAGACCCACCCCATGCTTGCAGTCACTCTCCTTTCATCCCTCGTCGTTCTTTTAGCCCTCGCCCTCCCTCCTCTTCCGATGCCATCTCTCCGGGCGCTCCCCATCGTCGTGACCATGTCAACCTCAATTGCATGATTAAGAGACGAGCGCCATAAGCCCAGATCCCCCATCGGCAAAACCAACATGATCGTCCTGAGGCTCAGACTGGAGCCGTTGGTGCTGCTGTTGATCCCTCTACAGCTGGTATTTCCTCCCTGGTCTTTTCGAGTACCTCTTCAGCTGTGGCTGCGGCTGCTTCTGCCACCTCACAGGTTCAGTCAGCTTCTCAGTCACCTCTGTGGCTTCGTCCACTTTGCCTACGTCGAACCAGAGCTCAGCAAGCCCAACCACTTCCACCACTTCCACTTTATCGACGACCTCACTTACCTCCACAACAACTTCTTCCCCTTTTGCGTCGAAGGCCCCAACACTGTCGTCACATGGAAACCGGATCTATGCCCTGAAAGAAGACATGGAGAGTGCACTTATATTAGTGCATTCATATTCTGTTCATGCCTATCATGGGCTCGTCATGCTGATGCATGGCCCCACAGGCCAGTTTATTCTCCACTGCCCTCACAGGGTTTGTGATCGACAGTTAAAGACTTACAGGTCAAACCCGCAGATGAAACGGTCTATTGCCTCCGACAACAGTCAATTAACCTTTCTCAAATTTCCGTGCAACTAGCTTCCTTTTGCGCCACAGGTTTCCATCCCTTCCACTCCACCAGCCCCTTTCCCCGCATTTAGCCCATCAGCATCCAATGTCCATGTAAACGCGTTCTGGTTCATGGCGCTTGCCTTTAGTCTCCACATCTCACATGGGCGATGGAAGGCCAGCAGGAGACAAGACGCTCCTCTCGTTTTCCGTTCCCGCGTCCTTACTATCAAGTCGTCGTTTGTCTTAGCCACATTGTAGTAGTTTCATATGTATTTCTTAGTTATTATATCAATACACAATACTGCATCAAACATTGTCTGAGTGTCACCCCGCGGGATCCCATCGAACCCGAAAATACCGGGGGTGACCCCCAGTAGGAAGTCCATCTTTTACATAAGATTTTTATCCATTTGTAGTTACTGTGTATGCTGTAATCTGTCGATGTCGATTACTGCCATCCATTATACACTGAAACCCACTATTGATAATGCTGACGACAATGTCAAATAGTTTACATGATGAGAACTGCTGCACTGCTGTTGTACGTTGTACCACGAGACGTAATAAAAAAATGAAACTGTTCTACTTCGTATCAGAGGACTTTGTGTCTGGAGGGATCTCCACTAGCGTCTTATCTGCGTTGTTCGCACATCCATCTGTGTCTGGCTGCACACAATACATTTTAGCACATTTTGCATAAAGTTATTTGATCACATACCAGTCTTGGAGGGTTGACACGATATACAAGCCTGTGACCATCAGACATATATTGGATACCAAGGATTGGGTGAGAAAATGGGTTATCCCGGCTTTCCGAATGGTCTCCTGATGGTACTGATCTGGGACATCTGGGATAGGATCATATGTGCATATCCAAGTGGAACACATTGAGTAACTCACCGAAGTTGATTGATTTCTTTTATCAGTTTGAGGTACACAGGATTTCTGCTTTCTTGCAGCATACGTTCGTCTGCCATTCTCAAAAGCACAAGCACTGCTTCTTTGTAGGGGGATCTGTCGCTGCTGTCCTGGGTATCTTCTGGCATCAAGATGAATGAGTGTGTGGCAAAGGAGGGACTTGAAAAGGACGTGCGTTCTTCACATTTATTTTTATCTAGGATTATTTATCTATAGTCGTAGTTATCATCAGTCAACCCGACTCTATGTGTAATAGAATCTTTTTGGCTCAACATACAACAATTCTCAATAGACTTTCCAATTCACACAATGGCTTCAAGACAGAAGCGACACGCTCCACACAACATCTACACTGAAAAGCATGCTGAACGAGAATTCCAGGATTTTATCCAACATGCTGGATTGAGGAATTTGCCAATATCAAGAAACCTCCTCACCCAAGCAACGAATGACAACCATCCAACTTCTCCTAAACACCAAAGGCCTACATTGTGTGAAGTTTGTCAAAGCTTCTTCAGTTAAGTTCTTTGGTTATTTATAATTTTATTTCACTAGCCTGCCTCAAATCCATTGGCTGCAAATGCCATGCCAACATCTGATTTAGATGAAGGTCAAAGCGCCCTCATCCCTGATATTAATGAGGTCAACAATCCGATATGTAGCACTACTTTTGATCACGATCTGGAAGGTGTATGTGTCCTGGATCACCGTCCCAATGGCTCCGAGGGGTCTGGTCTTGCTGCTACTGCCATTACCAATCTGGGTTCTTTCCAGCCAGCCCCATTGGAATTGGACGAAGGTGAACTAGACACTGGAGTATACATACCTGCCCTCCAGGTTACAATGAAGAACATACAGGCTTTGAAGGATGCGAGACTTGAGGAAAGTGGAATGGCGCCTGATGATGTTGGTTGTCTCAGGGACCCTGAACCAGCACGCAGCACCCTAGATATGTCAGACACACACCTTGTGAAGGTGCTACAGCACTTCATTTACTCGACAGATACTTCTCGTGACCACTATGAAACTATACAGAAGGTCGATATGGTGGCCTATCCTGGCGACGAATTCTTGTCTTTTGATCAGGCCAGATGAACTCTCAAGAAAATCTCTGGTGTTGTGCCTATGAAACATGACATGTGTATCTCTAGTTGCGTTGCTTTTACAGGCGCGTACTCAGATCTCGACACATGCCCATACTGTAGTGCACCTCGTTATCATGAGAATGGCCGACCTCGACAACAGTTTACAACAATCCCTATTGGCCCAGTACTTCAGGCCTTCTATGCATCGCCTGAAATCACCACAGAGATGCATTATCTTGAGAAGAGGCTCACGGAGATCTCAGAATACCTCAGGACACATAGTGGCAAAGTGGAGTGCTATGATGACACTGCATGCTCACATGCACTCTTGCAAGCCTGGGTTTCCAAAGAATTCACTAAAGGCGACATTGCATTACAGCTTTCTATCGATGGTGCACAGCTATATCATGACAAAGCTTCTGACTGCTGGATGTTTATCTGGATCATCCATAATATTCGCCCCAGACTACGTTATACAAAATCTTTTGTTATCCCAGGCAGCTTCGTTCCTGGTCCCAATAAACCCCGAGAGATTGACTCTTACTTATTCCCATCACTCTATCATCTTGTTGCTATACAATGCGAGGGCCTCAAAATATTTGATGCGTCTACCTCTATGGAGATCCAGCGGTCCATTCTGATCATCGTGATCACATCAGCTGATAGTCCTGGCGCTGCTTCCATGTCTGGTTTTGTTGGGCACAGTGGCAAACAAGGGTGTCAAGTCTACTGTGCAATTACTGGCCAGCGTTGAGATGGGGATCCACATTATTTTCCAGTAATGTCCAAACCCGACTCTTATGCAGTTCTGGGATGCTCTCATGATGACATCACATTCAAAGATCTAGAGAGTTTCTGACAGAATATCAGTGCTACATATGAAAGAAACCTGCAACTCTTGCTTTCGGCTCAAAACCTTGCTCAGTACAACAAGTATTGCCTTCAGACTGGACTTTGCAAGCCCACTCTCTTTTCTGGGCTTCAGATGCTTGGTGTTCCTGGTATCTTCACTATGGATCTGATGCACCTTTCTGTTCTAAATGACCCCGATCTCCTGCTGGGGCTATGGCAAGGCACGATCAAGTGTTATCCACCTGATGATATATCCACCTGGGATTGGGCTGTTCTCAAGGACAAAAAAATCTGGCAGGCTCATGGTGACTCTATCGAGGCAGTGACTCCATTTATTCCCTCATCATTTGGGCATGCACCTCGCAATCTGGCCGAGAAGATTAATTCTGGATACAAAGCTTGGGAGTTTCAATTGTATATCTATGGACTTGGGCCTGTGTTACTGCGACACATCCTTCCACAAGTTTACTGGGAAAACTACTGTAAATTGGTTGCTGGAATTCAAGTACTCCAGCGTCCCATTATTACTCCACAAGACCTTCGAAACGGCAATACAGTCCTCAAAGAGTTTGTGAGGGATTTTGAGGCACTTTACTACCAACGTAAAGCATCTCGGATTCATTTTGTTTGCCACAGCATCCACCTCCTCACACATATTGCCCCAGAGACTGTCCGTGCAGGTCCACTTGCCTGTTATGCACAGTGGACAATGGAGACCGCTATTGGAAATCTAGGCAAAGAAATCCGTCAAGATAAAGACCCTTATCACAATCTTGAAGAACGTGGGGTGCTCCGTGCTCAGATCAATTCCCTCATGGCAATGTACCCAAGACTTGACATCGACCATGGTGCACATGGCCTGTCTATACATGCACGTGGCTTTCTGGATGGGTATGCCTTTCTACCATGACGTGACCGCATTGCAAGGCCCATGGTGCAACCAGAGTATGACGCACTGATGGAATATTGGCGACGTGAAGGATGGCCTAACCAATCACTCTGGCCTAATGCAATCGTTCATTGGGCACGGTTCCAATTGCCCAATGGACAACGGGCACGATCTATCTGGTCTGAGTCAAGCAGCAAGTCTTCCCTTCGCCGAACGTCTTGCGTTGAGGTAAGTCTTTTAACTTCCCTTGAACACTTGCTGAAAGCTATTCTAGATCGACTATGGCGGGAAGATGCATATCGCAAATGTATCATATTACTTCTATCTACAGTTTGGTGACCTGGAATATCCCCTCGCTGTCATGAACTTGTTCTCCCTCCCTGATGCGACTCTCCTTTCCCAATCGAGCCAGACAGTTTACCTTTGCAATGCATTGGAGGGCCAAGATGCGATCAAAGTGATTCCCATCACATCAATCAAGTCTGTCATTTCTATGTTCCCGGATTTGAAAGTCACTCCAAATGGAGAGCTTGTCGACACTCAAAAGTTTGTGTTATTAAGGCATCCATTCATTGAACTTGCAAGATACAATACAGAAGGATTGTTTGATGAAGAGGATGATGAAGATACAGACATAGTATAGAATAATATTACTCTTTTTATGTCAGTATCTGTATGTGTAGTGTTGTCCAACAAAGCGTCTTGTGACTCTTGTCTTCTTCCCTCCCCTCTCCCAACACATCTGATGCACAATGCTACAAGTGATCACTGTCTTTCCACTGGGCTCAGTGCGATTGATCCGACCTTGCAACACCCCGGTCAATACAATTGGACCTTCCCTGTGGATGGCAACCAATTTCAGCGATCGATCCCAGGGTCAATGGGATCAAACACTATCTCCACACAGGTAAGTGTTCCTCACCATCAAAACACTCACTCATGCATACATTTGCCAGGATCCCTCATCCAAACATCTCAAACACGAGGATATCTTCAATATCATATCCCAGGCCAATGAACGCAATCTTACCACCTCAGGTAATACCGCATATATGCGCTTGGAACTTTCTTTGGCGCGTGTCACAAATGAGAAGACTCAACTAGAGTGTTTGAAGCACTCATTGGAGGAGGAAGTTATTCGCCTCCAGTCACGGTTGCAGACAATAGAGTGTGTCCTTGTATGATTATACTTTTCTGACTTACTGTGTGTTCTCAACAGGGAAATTAACGACAAACTAACTTCTGCATCTACGAACTCCCCTCATGCTGTCCGATTGACCAACCAGACTTGGTCGCCCCTCCCTCTAACAAAAGATCCCCCCCCCATTGCTTAATTGAGACAACTTTGGCAATGTCAGGTTTTGGACAAAGAGCACATGGAACATGTACGAGAGAGCACAGAGAGGAGCAACAGATGGGACTGCAAAAAGGGTGAAGAAACGCGGCCGACCAGAGAAAGAAACACCCAACGACGACTGTGATTCACTCGAACCAAATACCACACACATCTACCTTGAAACAGAAGATGGTGTCCCTGTGGCGAAGGCATTTGTAATGCAGTTGGGACAAAAGATGCACAGTCTTTGGGCAACTCTTGGCAAACACAGCCTGGCACCAATGGTTTGGAGTGAAGCAGACAGTCTCGCAGTAAGGTTTGTAGATTCAGCGATGTTAAATGATTCCAGGTTCAACTATTTGCGACTATGTGACGACAACTGGAAGCTCAAACACTGGATCTCGAAAAGTTACCCCTCATGGGTAAGAAATCACCTTGCTTCTGACGGAGCTGCGAGAGCGAAGAAGGAGTCCCTGGACAATGAGAACCTCCTCAAGATCACCCCAGAGCCGGATCCGTTGAATGACGAGAGCCTCAAGATCACGTCAGATCCAACCAGTGTGATCTCACATGAGGACATCACGGTATGTTTTCTCTCCTCACACTATAGTGACACTGACTAGTTACATTCTGTCAGATGGAGTCATCACCATCGCCATCATCACATCCAAACGATCTGATAATGACTTTGAGCATCGTGGACCCACTACGGTATGTTTATTCACTTCTGGTCATACCAGTCTTAGGCTGACACTGCTTGAAGGGATGATGATATGGACGAAAGCCTAGACAACCGACCAGACATGCCTACAGGCTGTCCTGAAGCAATGACGGCACAACCCTCCACCTCCGACTCAGATTTGCACACAGTACCACCAATGCCGACAGACATTTGCCATGCAGATGAGACACAGACACTAACAACGACAGGTATGCAAAAGGAGGGTGTCCCAGCTCCGGCAACGGTGGAGGAGTCCCTCTTGTCAACACCAGCCCCACCAACCGATGGGATGCAGACACTAACAACAACAGGTGTGCATGAGGAGGGTGTCCCAGCTCCAGCAACAGTGGAGAAGTCCCTCTTGTTGACACCAGCCCCGCCAACAGATGGGACGCAGGCACTAACGACAACAGGTGTGCGTGAGGAGGGTGTCCCAGCTCCGGCAACAATGGATGAGTCCCTCTTGTCAACACCAGCCCCACCAACCAATGCATCACTCCCAGAGGTCCCGCCTCAATTGGCCAATGGTCCTGCTCCCAAAAAACGGAAAGTCGCTCCACGTGCGATCATTAGCAATTCCATTAGCAACAAGTAAGGGTTTGTTCTTTATATGATGCTTCTCTGATAGTGCCATTAGGAATCTATGTCGACAAGATTGGCTCAAGAGTCACGACGGTGGCATAGAGGACCAGTTTAAAGCGCACTGGGTCAGCCTACCAGAGGAAGAAATAAAGGTATGTATTGTCGCCCTTTTCGAGTTTTCTCATCCCTTTGCATCTATATTAGCGGTGGAAACAAGCGGCTGCTGTGCAGGTACGTCAAGTCTATATTCTACACACCAGAACAAACTAACCGACACCGCCCCACCACCAGAGGAAGGCTCGCAACGAAGGAAAGAAGAAAAAGGGTATGTATTCGTGCTATGAGCCGATAATCTGAGTCAACTGACTCGCTTCTTGCAGCATAACACATTTCAAGACTCTGGCTTCTGGTTCACACATTCACATTTCGACTTGCTTTATGGACTCGCGCATGTTCATGGACTCATGCTTGCAGCAGCTTGCTTTCACGGACTTATGCTCGCTTTTGGACTCATGCTTGCTTTTGGACTCATGCTCGCTTTCACAGACTCGTCTCGCTTTCATAAACCCACCTTCACTTTTGACTTTGGTTTTGCCTCGCACTCAAGAGCATTCGCACCTTTTTATTGGCTTTGTTTGCCTTCTCCTACCATTCACACATGCTTGCTCGGATTCATCAGGTTTCTCTCACCTCTCGCCTTTCGCACGCTTTCATTTTCGGATTTGGAGAAACAGAGTCAGTAGGAATCGATGGGAATAGATACCCATCCGCAATCGTCAGGAATCGGCAGGAATAGATACCCATGTGCAATTGTCAGTAATCGTTAATAATAGAATCAATATATTTGTATCGATTACAACGAAAAAAGGCGTAGTCTAAGGAAATCTATCAATATCGATAGCAGTCGAAATTATCGTTGATTTATATCTATTTCTCTCGATACGGTAGATGAAAATTACATGAAATCGGACTCAATCGATGAATCATATGCTATAATCAACCTTTTTATTGAAAACAATTCCGAGTGACTAAAACTAACTAAATAGATAGAAATCTTATGTAAAAGATGAACTTCCTACTGGGGATCAATTCCGAGCATCAAGACCCCCATTACCTTCCAGGTCTGCTGGAAGGAATCCTTCATTATTGGCTTTTGGACTTTTTGGACTTTTTTATGCTTTTACATTTTTTCAACTTTTTTTGCAGCGGTCAAAGGCAGCTTATGGCAAAACGTAGGTTACTTGTCAGCTTTTGGACTTAATGAAACTTTTCCAAACTTTTTCAGCTTTTTGGGCTCTTATGAGCTCGTACGAGCTCGTACGAGCCCAAAAAGTTTGCTGCAGGGTTGCCGATGTGTATGTGAACAAGAATCCGTTAGATGACTTCCGCACTTGAAGCTTAAAGACTTGAACAGTTGAAAGGGGTCTCACTGTCATCATCAAGATATTCTGCATGACTTAGAAAAGTTTTTCGGATATTACAACGTCTTGTTCATCCATATATTATGCGGTGAATCACGGAAAAGGAAATTTAGTCAGCAAGGCAGGATTGGTCAGCACTAAAACACAAGTTCTGAAAACGGA
>QFEZ01000748.1:203203-216689 GCA_003316425.1 Russula lepida | reverse complement strand
GTGATGGTTGCAGCGCTGCTTAGTCATGGCCCAGATAGCCCAATCCCAGCCACTATCCCAGCCACTATCCAGCCGTTGTCAGTGTCCACAGCAACTTTTGCTAGTGACCCGCTCTTTTACTTGCATCGTATCCGTTTGGTTCCCAATGGTATATACTATGGGAGAAGATAGGCCTCCCGCAGTTTCTGAGGCTGTGTCGACGAACCTCGGTTCGATCACCGCTGTGACAACCCCGGTAGTCGATATAGCCTAAGTGCAACGCATACCTTTCCATCCTGACTTCAGCATACCAGGGCGATATCGCGGACGGCAGTGAAGGCATTGTAGAGAAATGGATTTCACTCTCATTTACGTGGTCCGGCAGATCTTTCACTTTGGAAATTGCACATTCCGACAGGTTAGGTGGATTTCAACGATACCTTGGTTGAAACGCTCATAGTGACTAACTCCCAAAGGATATTCGACCTGAAGGCAGTTCTTTTCAGCATGACTGATGTACCACCAGAACGACAGAAGATTCTTGGATTGGTAAAAGGGAGACTGCCCCCAGACGATGGGCGTATGTGAGCGCTATCCGTCGGCTTTCGTTCACATAAAACACTGATAGATATCATGTAGCGGCGACCTCGGGCTCATCAGCGGAAAGAAATTCACTCTTGTGGGTACACCGCAAGGCCACGAGTTAAGGGATCCCAATCGTCTGTCTCCTACGTCTCACTGCGGGCCCGGGCTGAGGCTACCTCCTAGGAATGGAATTTTTGTCAGATGTGGTCAATGATCTCGATGTTGATTTCTCTGCAAATCCAGCCGCTGCTGAATCACATAAGAACGATCAGCGTAACATACGCAAAATTCGCGAGGCATCCGAAAACCTTAAAATCAATCTAATCCACCCTCTTCGTGAGGGAAAGCGTTTACTTGTGTTGGACATCGATTATAGTTTGGTTTCTTATTCTCAGACAATACTTGACTAAGGTGACCGGAATCCACCCAGCGATCTTGGATACAAAACCCCTGACTTCCGGTGCACTGCCCCCCTCTGAATGTGCACGACCTCGACTACATGAATTTTTGACGGCCATATACCCTTTTTACGATATATGCATCTGGTTAGCTACCCGAATCCCCCCCCCTCGAATTTCTCACAAGACAACCAGGTCGCAAACGAGCTGGATTTGGCTGGAGGCGAAGCTAATAGAACTCGGAATGTTGGGCGGCAGCCAAAGTTACCAGGTGATTACTCAACCGCCTTAGGGATATTTGTCTCCCTATAGGGTTCTCCTTCTCAGATATCTTTCGGTAAGCTCCGACGGGGCATCACTATCGGTCATTACGAAGATGAATGTTCACAGTTTTGGACAAGACCCCTATGTTCACTGTATTTTCCAAGAGGGACGGCAAGTCATATAGTCACCATGTAAAGCCTCTGCAAATAATCTGGAACCATTTTCCTCAATTGTGAGTTGTTTCTCTTCGGCGACATTCGCTGCATATATTAAGTAATCTCATCTAGCGGCGCGAAGAATACCATTCACGTTGATGACCTTGTGAGCAGTATTCTCTCTGTCAGAGGATACCGACCTCAGAGTTCTTTTAGGGACGTAATTTTGCCCTAAACCCCAGACAGGGGCTGAAAATATCGCCTTTCAAGGATGCTCATACCCCCAGGGCAATGGCCGATCGCGAACTCGATGACGTGGCGAAGTATCTCATACATGTCGCGAGCATTGAAGATATGGAGACATTGAACCACAAGGTAGCTTTTGGTCTCATGGTAGCGTCGTGTTTGACCGACCTACTAGGACTGGAAACGAGTTGTCCGTGCACTGCCTCCCCATTAATTGTTCCTGTGATGTCGGAGGACAGCAATTATGTCCAACCTGTTTCCCATCTCAGTAACTCCCCCTCGAGCCAATCAATTCGCTTTATTCGTTGTGTGCTACTACAACCCTCATGCTTCATAAGACTTCCCATTTTTTCTCAACGAAAGTCAAACTTGAATCCAGTGTCCCCCTATTGATACCACTAGGCCTCTAACCGTGCGACATTGTCAGTCACAGTGTCGAATATCACAAAGGTGGATGGGGCTGCTCACAATAGTTGTTAGCAACATTCTAGGGGAGGGAACAAAGGACCGCACTTTCAGATAGGCTGATCTTGCGTGCAGAATGGGTGGGCGTCATCACATAAGTGGTGGCATCGAAATCCCAACCTTTTCCCGACGTCACTTCAGTTGTGTAGGGTGTAGTTTAAGCAATGGATAATGATCCAACTTAATGTGGGCAACATACAAGAAAGGAGTTCCTCCGCTGACAGACCGAGGTATGCTTGGGCAATCGCGAAAGGAATGTTGGTATATGCTTTGGACAATAATATAACTGTCCGTTGGCGGAAAGACTCTACTTGACACATAGTAGTGAAGCACTGGTAGGTTTCAGACGGCGCACTTACCAATAAATGCAGTCACTAGGGAAGTAAAGACTGGCGCCACTTCTGTGTGCGACGAATCCCCTTGTTGTGCAAGGTTGAAAAGGGCTTCACCACGAGAATAAACACGTTCATAATGCCTTTCCCACACCGAAGCGAATAGATTCAGCAGTGCCCGAGCAAGAGGGAGAGAAGCTACGGCATCGGGCAGGCGTAGCAATGCAAACTTCGCTGAAGGGCTGTGTAAACTTGATTATCAGACAAAGCCATACAGAGGGATCAAACTCAGCTTGCAGGTCGTTAACTATAAGACAAGAGAGTACGAGGGGCAGAGTAATGAGTAGCCGCGTGGGGTGATTATCGGACGCTACCTAGAGGCAACCAACGGGTAAGGTCAAGCTTCCGCCGTTCGTACGATAGCGACAACGGTGGACATACGACGAGTTCTGCACGTTCTGCTGTTTTGATAAGGCCGTAATAGTCTCCTTTGGCTTGCAGGGCTGCGACTTGTGCAAATAGTCCGACGTATGACGATGAAGGGGAAGGAACAGGAGCCTCGGTATAAGCTAGCACATTCATCGCATTCCTAGATGACGCAGGTAATTCTGATGACTGCTGAGTGGATGTAATCTGGAAATGTTGAATGTGGTTCTCCATCGAGGATGAAAAGGAGGAAGGCAAGAGTATTACAAAGGTTACCCAATCGGGTTTGGATGCCAGCCTCTAACTGTGAAGCAATCATGGAGGAATTTGTCGCTGATGAAGTCGAGTCAATCCTCTACATAGCGCGTGAAATATCTGGTATGCCCCATGCACTCTCTCATGATGTACCCGTGCGAGAATGAAGTAGTATATAGGATCCCACCTTTGAAGGCCAACGAAGGTCACCGTGCGCAAGAGTGGGGTGACCTTTCTCAACCTTTATGGAAGGGTCGTATGCGTATTGTGGAGAAATCTGACGCCGTATCTCTCTTATTTGAAGATGCACAAACTGGTATAGACCCGTACATTGCCTCAGAGTCGCCGATCAACTAACGGATGAGCTGTTCTAGGTGAATGTATGCACAGGATAGTATATACCGCAAAAAAGAGTTATTTTCTGAAACCTCTCCCTAGTATTTGCAAGATCCTTGTATGACCCCTCCAAGCCATCCGTAGAGGCAGTCCTTGACTCGTCCCGATACTTTGTCATCCGAGTTGAAGAGGGGGGGCGAAAGGCCTACATCGGAATGGGATTTGCGGAGCGCTCCGATAGCTTCGATTTCAGTTCGTCCATCCATGGTTTACGCAAATCTCGCTGCCTCCTAACTGACACCTTGCAGACGTGGCGCTGCAAGATTACACAAAGTAGGTTATGCATAATGGCCCGATCCATCCCTGATACCGTGTGTTTCTAGGAGATGGAAAGCCCGCATGAATCCTTCATTGCCAGCCGTAGATGTAGATAATCCCTCACCCCACATCCCACCAGGGCCCAAGAAAGATTATTCACTCAAAGATGATCAGACGTTTACTATTTCAATTCCAGGACGTGGTGGTAAAACTGAGAGCGGGTCGAACTTGCTGGGGGCAGGGGGTCCAGTTAGCGGCGATCTCAATAAGAGTTCTGCCATAGATGGTGGCACCGTTCCACTGCTTCCACCACCTCCTACTAGTAGTGTACCGAAGAGGCGTTAAGTCTCTGTTTACCAGAGAAGGCAGTGCCGACCATTCGAGTGGAAAGGTACTGCATTCTTTTGTCTAGACAGGTATATTTATAGTTCAAGGTGTGAATTGTCAACCGCTTGGCTACTTTCTAGTTTTCCCTTCCGAGTCCGTTTTGGCCGAAACTTTGTTTGCCCAAAAATCCATTATTGTTGCTACAATTCATTGACATTACATTGATAAACCTGGCAGGATGAAATATTTTTGGTCTCCGGTGTCTTCTCTTACTGTAGGTAAGTATAGTATCGCATGTGGTTTCTGGGGATCCCAGGTCGACAGGAGGTATATATATCACTAACCTAAGGCCTGTAAAATTCAATGCAGTACTTCGTGCATCGCTCATGATCCTTCAAAACATTTCTTTCTCCTCCCTGTTTCAAGTTTCGCATACTCTTTTACGATCTTTTCATCCAGCTTCAACCAACCAGGAATTCTTTCAGCACTCTTGATGTCTAAATCGATGACCTTGATACCATTGTTCTCGCTGTCAGCCGGATAAGTGTTGAACGGGATGATCAGGGAACAGTCCTTGAAAGTAGCGGAGAGTACATATGAAAGTATGTGATAGCGAAGATTGGAGGGACTGAAACTGGAATACTTCTGGTGTTTCGGAGACAAGAAGATGTCTACAAACGATACCCAGTCCTCCATGGTAGGCTGCGTCAAATCGGCGATGGGAGACATCTCAACGAGCTTGGCAAGTCCTTCGCAGTCCAGGGGGTCAAGAGAGCGCTGGAGGGTTGAGATGTGATTTAGAAGGGGAGTGTGAAGAATTTGGGGGAGCAGAGTGTTCAGAAATTTCGATTTGATAGTTGTCAATGGGGCATCAGGGGGTAACGAGAAGTTCTCTCGCGACCATGCTCGCAAGGTCGGCTCCTACACCCAAATGGGTCTTAGTGCAGTTTTTTGGGAGATATGACGACCCACATCATTCGGCAGTACAATTTTACCATGACTGAAAATCCGCAGGTTGTTGATAGAGCCATTGGATTGGATCCAAGAGTCCCAAAGCGTGTCAATGGCATTTTCGAGGCGGACCTTCGATCCTGAAAACAGATCCAGTGGGCAGAATTGAGTTGCTGCACTCATGCCTTCAGCCTTTTTCAGGTGAGCATGCATGCAGGTCCTGCAAGTTTGACCTTTGATGGGCTTGCTCGCTGGAGATAGATAGTGGCAGTTAGGTAGGAAGCCCCATTTTGGCTTTTGGTAGAATCGTCATTCGGCACTTCGGAAAGGTAGTTATTATTCACCTTCACTTCAACCACACAAGAGAATCCAGCTATGAGATCCAGAGCTAGAACTCCGGTATGTCTTGAGCAATCGATCCCGCTGGTACTCCTCCTTTCCTGCGGGCGAAATGATTCATGATAGATAGAGAGTGCTTCGACCCAGTCCGCTTGCAAGGGTATTGTTAGAAGACCTGGGAAGTATGAGGGGTCTAAAAGACGTGAGACTACATTTTGCTGGAATGCGACTTGATTATCGTCGGAGACGGGATGTGACCCATGTCCTTCACGAGGCGCTTTTCTGAGGCGCAACACCCTACCGGTGAAGATGGGGTGGGGAGGGCCAGTGTAAGAAAAGACGACTGTCGCACCACCTTCGGAGATATATTTCCACTCTGACGGAGACGTTTGTGAGAGGAAAATGGCCATTGCCGCGTGCGAGAATCCAATTCCAGACGGTGCCGGAGCCGCAGAGTTGGTGACTTGCCGTAAAACGACCCAACAACGATTTCCCGCGCGGCAACGTATCACTTCCCCTTCCCTCTCAACCCGCCTTGTACTTTGGCCTTGATATCACAATGGCCCCCTCACAGTCATCGGGTTCATCCACAACCTCTGTACTAGTTGGTAGGTGATCTCTTATACGCCCTCTACCTTCTCACCCGCCTCCAACTCTCGCAGCGCTTCGCATCAGACCGGTCACTCCTCAGGACGCCATTAATATTCCCGCTCGTTTTCAACGCACCGTCATTCATACCACTTCATCCACTTCGGTATCCATAGACGTAACGACCTCAGCCCCCGCAGCGCCCGGTGCAGGCACCACCTCGGCACCCTCGTCGCCCTCACAAGTCGCCAGCGCCAAGAAACAACAATTTACGTTCGACCAAGTGCATGGACAGGATAGTACCCAGCATGACCTCTTCACCGCTACTGCACAGCCTCTTATTTCTCGTTTCCTGGAGGGTTTCAATTGCACAATTCTTGCATACGGTCAAACTAGTTCTGGCAAAACCTACACCATGACCGGCATTGATCTCGATGCTGATCCCTTTGACCCTGCGAATGGCATAGGCATCATTCCTCGTGCAGTCTCCACCATTTTTCGGCGGGCCCAAACTTTCAAAGAGGAACGTGGTGGCGCGTGGAGTTACAACGTCAAAGGATCCTTCATTGAAATATATAATGAAGACTTGATTGACTTGCTTGGAGACGACGGTACGGGGGCCAAACGTGAAGTCCAGATACGCGAGGGAAAGGATGGCTCAATTATCTGGGGTGGTCTTCGCGAGGTCCAAGTCAAGAATGCGACGGAAGTCATGAAGTAAGTGGCATGATGTCCATACTACCTCCCAGATGACGCACTAATCGTGAATCAGTCTGATTCGTCAAGGAACGTCGATCCGACGGACGAATGAAACAGAAATGAATGCGCAATCCTCGCGCTCACATGCCATTTTCTCTTTAACTCTCATCCAGCGAAAATACAGAGGTTCCGGCCTACCGCAACGGTCCTCCTCACCCCTTCCCCTGAATGGTCGGTCCCCGTCACGTCTAGTTCGTCCAGGTTCCATCCTTGCAGGTTCATCGGGGAACCGTGTCTCTTCACCCACATTTGGCCGCCCAGGGACACCAAGCATGCCATCGGCTATGGGACGCGCAAGTATGCTTCGACCTGCCAGTTCTCTTGGATATCATGATGCGAGAGGGAGCCTTGATGATGACAACGGCGAATGGGTGACCGTGGTCTCGAAATTCCATTTTGTTGATCTCGCTGGGTCTGAACGTGTAAGCGCCCCGACTTGTCATAGGGTTACTTATACTGACTCCTTGGTAGCTCAAGCGAACTGCTGCCATAGGTGACCGTATCAAAGAAGGGATATCCATCAACAGTGGCTTGCTGGCCTTGGGCAATGTCATTTCTGCCCTCGGTGACCCTTCCCGCGCCAAGTCCCACACCGCATCTCACGTTCCATATCGTGACTCCAAGCTTACACGCCTTTTACAAGACTCCCTTGGCGGAAATGCCCACACCCTTATGATCGCCTGCGTTAGCCCCGTCGAGTGGAATGCCGCTGAAACAGTTAATACGCTCAAGTATGCAAACCGTGCGCGTAACATCAAAAACCGCGCGACTATAAATGAAAAGGAGGAGGGATGGGACGACGTCGAATGGCTCCAGGGCATGGTCACCCGCCTTCGCAAGGAGCTCAAGTCAATAAAGGAGGGTACCGTGCTCACCGGAGAACCCACCACACCTGAAATCAGCCGACCTGCCGTAGAGAGTACAGCCTCGAAGAGGATGCTTGCCAATTACAACGAGCTGAAAAACAACTACGAAGAACTTCGCGAGAAGTATGTTGCTCGCAACGAGGAACTTACAAAACTGCGAAGGGAGCACGGCGAATGGCATCGTATTTCATCCTCTGGCACTGTTACAGGCATGAGCAAATACGAGGAGATCGTTGGTCCCGTTATCGAAGAATACGAGAAGACAATCAGCGCGATGGAGGCTGAGCTGAGCTTGAACCGTGCCGCTCTCAGACTTACAAATGACCTCGTAGAGGAGAAAGAAGAAGAATTGAACCAGGCAATGGAGCGAAAAACTGCCGCCGAATTCTACATTGAAGAGTTGCGCGCCAGGTTAGCTAAGTTGACAGAGCGTGAAGCTTCTACCGAGGTGAGCCACGTCGATCTGCTGTCATCTGGTATTCAATTGAACGTTTTAGGCCTACGTTCATGACTTAGAGGACAAGATGAAACAATACGATGAGTCAAGCATCAGTTCAAGTGAAACTTTGAGCGACCTCAAACGCGAGCTCTCTCGCTTCAAAGACGCGGAGTTGCTCTCCACAAAGTACATAGCTGATCTCGAGACGCGCTTAGCTAAGGCCGATGAGTCGGTCCTTACCTTGCGTGAGCATGTTGAAAGACTGGAGCTAGAATGCGAGAGACGACAGGACGAGGCTCGGATCTTGCAAGAACGACTCGAAGGACTCACGAAGGACGGTCAGAACTGGCGGTCTGATCTCGAAGAGCGCGAACGTAAAGTACGCGAGCTTGAGGCGAAGATGGAAGAATGGAAAGAGAAGAAAAAGGAGGCGGGCGATGCATGGGAGCGTCTGGGCGGTGTCGCTAGCGAGATGCAGCAGGAGCGGAAGAGGCTTGAGTTCGACTTAGCCAAGGCTGCCAGTTCCGGAAGAAGCTCTGTTTCTGGGACATCGACCCCAGGCGAACCAGAATCTGGGCTCGAGAGCCAGCTAGTAGCACTCCAGCAGGTGCACACTGCCACACTCGCCGACTTATCCTCCATTACTGCAAAATATCGCGACGCTCTCCGGGAAATATCTGACCTCGCTGTGCAAATACAGGAAGCGAAACTTAGCAATCCCGCTCTGTCAGACTCGCCTGAGCGGTCTGTCGATTTGGGCCCGCACAGGCGGAGGATGACGGGTGGTCGTTCGAAGGACAGCATTGAAACCCCGCTTAATAGCGCAGGCAGGCGCCATTTTTTCCGCCAGGCGACCTCAACGGAATCCCTGCATTCGAGGCATGTCCCCTTGACTAAAATCACGGACCATATTCCAACTAACTACTCGGCAGGTCGCTCTCCCAGTCGGTTTCGCTGTCGCAGGAATTATCATCAGCGCGTTCACGCAAAACTTCCTTCTCAAGCCATGGGACGAGTAGCCCCACACGGTCTCCACACAGACCCAATCTCTCAATTTCTCTTCCTTCCCTCAGTGTTTCTTCCCATGAGCGGTCAGTGTCAAGCCTCGAAAAGGAGATCATGCGTCTACAGGAGGTACTCAAAGAGCGTGAGCAAGAAATTGCTCAGCTCGAGATCTCACTCAAGGAGAGGGAAACCGTTGTTCCTACGACATCGGGCTTGCAGGAAGTGACTGTTTCCCATGCCGTTGACAACATAGACAACCCTTCGGTATTTACGTCGCCAAGAAAGGCCAATCAGTCCGACGAGATTAAGACAGTTTTGCAGCAAGGACCAAGACTGGACGGTGCGGACGTGATGAGCAACCCAGAAACCGATGAATCTTTGGACCGTCTTAACGAACTAATGCGGTTTGTCATTGCACTATAGCCTGTTCGAACAACAACTCACCAAGTTCGTAGTGCAATGGCTCAAAAGGAATCCCAGCATCGTGAAACTGTTGAGGCTCTCAACGAGGAGTTGAAGTTGCTTCGACGCCAATATGACGAATTAACTGCTTTATCCAGCAACCAGGTACATCTCCTATTGGACAGAAGGGATGCAGATACTCATCTCGTACATAGACCATTAACATGTCTAACGAACTCGGCAGCTTACGCAACCAGCACGAAGATAGCCTGGTGCAACTTGAGGAGGTCGAACAGCGTAAAGCGGAGCTTCAGAAAGCTCTCGAGCGGGCCAAGGACGACCACAATCATGCTATAGAGCAAATCCGCTTGGATCACGAACGAGTTCTGCGTTTCAAGGAGAAAGAAGTTGATGAACTCGTCGCCCGCCTCCACGAAGAACACTCAGCCTCTCTGACTACACTGCGCGACCAATTACGCGAAGCATCCCTTGCTTTGGAGATGGCATACAAAGACCACGCCGAAGCGTTCGGTCGTCTAAAGGCCGAGCATGAAGATGAGCTACGTCGTCATCTTGATGAAGCCGATTCTGCGCTTGCTATGACCCGGGAAGAACATCAAACTGTACTTGAAGAGACCAAAGCCAAGCATGAGGCTATCTTGAAGCAGAAGGATGATGAAATGGCCGCATCTATCGCGAAGACCGAGGAGGAGTATTATAACGGACTGGTTCGACTAAGGACGGAACACACCACAGCATTAGAGGAGCAAGCTGCCCAGGCCAAGACAACGTTGGAGAGATTACGCGAAGATCACGTCGCCGAGCTCCGCGTCGCTGATCTAACCCGAGAGGGTTTACTCTCCGAGTCGCAATCTGCGCAAGCTGATGCCCTCAAGGACATCCAAAAAGAACACGCCGCTAATCTCGCCAAGAAGGAAGCTGCATTCGCCGAGGACCTGGAGAAACTCAAATTACAGCACGTAGCCGCCCTGTTCAAGGTTCAGGAGGAGACTAAGAAGGAACTGGAGCAAGTTCAACACGCAATGGCGAACGCTCAGGAGGAGTACAGGGAGTCCAGCTCACGGTCACGTGAACAATCCGAATCCTCGCTGTTGGCTCTAAGAGAGCAACAAACAGCTGTTCTCAAGGAAGTGGAGTCTGGACACCAGGAAGATATAGCAGCCTTGAAGGCATCACACCAAGAAGCTATCTCCGCCCTCACTTCTCAAGCAGAGCAGGACCGCAATGTGCTGCAGCAACATTATGCAGAGGAATTGGCAGGGCTTCGTAGTGCTCACGGAAGGGCATTAGATGAACTCACCGCCGAGCTCACGGCACAGCATGAAAAGGCAATGCAGGATGCTCTCGCCAATGCTGAACAGCAATGCTCTTTGTTAGCGAAGACTCATGCGGACGAATCCGCTGTTTCTCGAGTAGGGCATGAAAAGGCTCTCTCTTCTGCGCTTCAAGACCTCCAGACGAAACACGAGAGCGAACTCCAGGAAGCTTTGTCCAAAGTTCAGGAAGAGCGTGTCGCCCTCGTCCAAAGTCATCGAGAGCAAATGGACCTCATTCATGTTGAGCACAAGCGAGCACTGGATGACCTTAACTCCGCTCTTTTGGCAGAAGGCGAAGATCATCGAAAAGTGTTGGAGTCAGCGAGACTGCAGATGGAACAGCTCATTGCGGAGAAGGAACGCCTCCAAAAGGAACTCGAAGAAACCGAGGGGAAGAATCAGGAGCAACGCGAATCAGTAGATAAGGACCGCAAACTACTCGTAGAAGAGCTAGCATCTCATAAGGCCGCAGCCGAGGAATATTTACTCGCTCTGTCGGAAGCACAGAACGAGCGAGAGGCGCTGGCAAATGTAGTTGAATCGCTCAAGGCTCAGTTAGGTGATACCCACAGTGAGCAAGCCGACTTGATTCAGCAGGCGTCCAATCGGGACTCGTTGGCGGACGAACTAGAAAAGCATCGTTCAGTTCTGGCAGAACTACAGCACACCCTTCAGCGTGTCAAGGACGAAAAGGATGCGATTCAGGAGGAGAAGGCAAAGCAGGAAGGTATAATGAGAGACCTGCAGGCCCAGCTTTCCCGAATCCCGACAATCCGTAACCCTCCACCTTCACCTACCTCCCCTGTTCGCACGCCACAAGAGCGGGTACTTTCGTCATACACTCGGGTCAATGGCCTCGCTACCAAACTCCCACCGCCAACGCCTCCGCCTTCCGTGCCGCCACCTCCTGCGCCGAAGGTAGCCTCATCACTAGCCCACCAGCCGTCAACGTCGTCTGCTACGTCGTCTGCCGCTCTGTCTCCGTCCTCTTCACGTGAATCGGACATCAATTCGCCAGCAACGTCTCTTCAACCGTCTACTACCAATGGTCATATACCAACGTTGGCCGCGGATGCGGAGCTTACTCAACAACTCCAGGATCGAACCAAGCAGATGGAAGAGCAGGAAGCCATCATCAAGACGTTGAACAAGCAATTGACGCATTGCGAGGCCGATCTGCAGGTTCACATGGACATGGTCGGCAAACTAGAAACCTCCCTTGGAGATTCTGAGAAAAACCGTAAGTCTTATCCTTTGCAGACTGTATTTCTCTTACGTTTGCTTCCAGTCCGAAAAGCCCGCATGCAAGCTACAGAGCTCGCTCGTGAGCGAGACAGCCTCAGCGGTCAGGTAGAAAACCTCCGAAGCGAGTTGGCAGAAACTAAGCGTGAGGTCACGCTGGTCCGCCGATCTGTTGTCGAAGAGAAACAGTCCCTCGAACAGCGTCTTGACGAAGAGCGCAGGGCTAAAGAACGAGTCCGCAATCAATTAGATGCTCGCATGGATGAACTCTCAAAACGAAAGTCCAAGTTTGTGTGCATATAGAGAATCACTCATGGTAGCAACCTCGCGTTGCTTGCCGCGCCTCCACCTGTCCTGTACTCATGACACTTTCTTTTTGTCTCTGTATATCTTTTTTGAGGGAAAGCCGTGACATATTCTTCAGTACGGTAAACTTGCCCCAGTTTCCCTCCTTTTGAATTTCGTTCCGTCGGTTGTTTGGTAAATTACATGTCAGATACTATACCCGCTCTTGCGTGTGTTCTCTTTATGTACCATCCTACATCTCTTTGACTTGTTACTTCATATATTTTACCTATTGCGACTCAGCGCGATCTAGATAGAATAATTTAGATCAAGCCCAGGCGTCCTCTGCATCTGAGTGATAACCTCCTGGTCTATATTCTCAAGGTATCCTGAACTTCGTAATCAGGCTCCAGAATGTCCCGCAACATGAAGCCTAGGCCGATTCCGTTGCGATTCTGACAGCTGTCCGGTTGGAGTCGGAGTCCTAGTGTTGCTGCAAGTTCAAGTTGACACCGGTGCAAATTGCATACCAGCTTGGAGCTTGGACCGGACTGGTTTTCCAAGCTGACACCGGTGTGACTTGCAAGTTGATTATTAAGACTTTCCCATCTGCTTGAACCTCCTGTTCTCCTGGTTCGCACACGAACCACCCATAGATGGCCTTGATCCATCCATAATGCACCCACATCACTTACATCTCACCCTCAGCGACGAGTGTGATGGCCCTCACCTCTTTACCCAACCCCAACCCCAACCAGCTCCGAGCATCACTGCCGCCATCATTATATTTTTGCACAGACCACTGTAACACCTCTCTTGGGCAGCTATGGATATTCGTGCAAGCCAGGACAATCTCATCGACGTCTTTGAGTGCGCAGAGAATTTCTTTCAACATCCTTGCACAAGATATCATTGATGATAGAGTTCTCTGTTATCTGCTCGGCATCTAGACTCTAGAGCCCTCGCACACGTCTGACAGACTCAGACTCTAAGGTCCGCACAATTCATATCCTGCGCTCCATGAGCTACTCTTCACTTTTGTCTGCCCATGACTTGGCCTCACCTCCAATGCCATCCTAGCTTTACTCAGACTCGCATTTCAGGTACTACAAGACCCCGGCCGCCTCTTATCCCTCACTCCCCAGAGCTCCCTTCACCAGTCTGTGGCCGTTCACAAAATTTGCAAC